>VXAY01004491.1:1300737-1363886 GCA_013399855.1 Oxyruncus cristatus
TGTGGGGGGGGGGGGGGGGGGGAATCCTCTGCCTGTCTGTGTGGTGTTGATGAATCGATTTTTCTTCAACATCAGGCGATGTTATCATAGCTCTGTTATCGCTGTGAATGATCAGATTAGGTCTCCCGTTCAAAAGACAGTCTTGCTGACTATACATAGTGAAGTTGTCCTGTAAAAATTGAGCACCTAATGCATCGAAATATTGTAGATGCTGACGGCATTCTTAATGTCTGCTGGAAAGTTTTCCTCTGGCAACAGCTGATAAAATGCTAGCACTATAGAAACATTGGGAATACTATTGTTCAGTGCAGGCTGTTGAGCATTTTAGGCCTTAAATTTTCCACAGTTCAGTGTACTGCCTGTGCATTAATCATTGTTAGAGTATGTTTGAAACATAAGGATGTAGAAGCAGGTATATTTTTTCTATGATGAATTTTAGTGCATTCCCCCATAGTCATCAGGTAATGCCTACTTTTTACTTTTTGTTTTAACCTCTGCTTTCACTAAAATTCAACTACCTAAAGAGTGCTTGGCAAACAGGGCAAGGCCAAGTCATCCTTAAGTGCAATAGAGCATTTGTCACAAAGTCATTGTGCTAAGCTGAGAATTAAGAGAGTGAAGAAATATATCAATGGGGAGAAAAATCTTAGAATAGAGTCCTTAGCTACAACTACAATACTTAGGTGATTGAAAATACACCTTTATTAGACTATCAGCTGTGTTTACAAAATCGTAGTAGATCCAAAGTTTGTATCACCGTGTTAGGCACACTCACCCTTCTCTTAGTCTAGGTAGTTAGGGTCCAAGGTACTAATGATTTCTCTGTGTGCAGATTTAAATGAAATCTTCACTCGTTTTTGCATGGTAGCAAACCTGCATTTTTTATATCTGATTTATAAGATTACCAAGAGATTCTTTTATGTTAAAAGAGATGACTCTTTTTCAGTGTACTGTATATCATCAGCTTGTAACTGGTCTCTTTCTCAGGATCTTTCCCAGTCAAATATTTGGGTTAAATTTATCATACTATCTCTGTGAACCAGCAGTGAGAAAACAAAAAGAGAGACACTCTGCTGTATAATGTATTTTTAAATAAAATAATTTTTCATTCATATGTAGTGTGTGTTTTTTAGATATCTGCTGTAGATATATTTTGGTTGATAGTGTACATATAACGAAATAACGATTTTTTGTCAAATGCATTTGGTGATATATTTTCACGATGAGCCAGGAATCCCCACGGTTAACTACCTTCCCTCGGAGGTGGTTCTGGGGAAGTTGAAAAGCGTGAGAGGAGGAGCTGTATTGCAGAGTCCACAGCCAGCTGGTGAAGGACTCTCCCCAGGATGTGGACCAGCCAAGCTCCAGATCCTTCTTTGATTGATTTTTACAAGAATTTGCTCACTCACAGCTGTAACTCTCTACTGCTCTGAAGCTTGGGCCTTCCCTCTTCCATTCTGGACCCGAAAAGCCTTTCAGGAGGAACATTGTGCCAAAACAAAAGTAAGTTGGCATTTTCTGACTAAAATGTCTTTTTGGTGGTTGCTTTTAAAAAAATCCCAGTGAGGAGCCTATGACAAACAAGCATCATTCCTCATTCAGGGAATATTCTGGTGCAGAGTGGTTCCTACTGGAAACAGTGTGGCTGAACCATTTGATTGGTTTTGAATGCAGCTGATTTTATTATTCTTGTGGACCTTTTCTCTGTGTACTTCAGTGAAACAGCTCTGCTCTATTTATAAATGAGATGTTTAAGAAGCATCTCTAATGTTATATGCTGCTGTGTTCCTAAAAATGGAATTTGTAAGGCATATGGGGACACCAGCTGGGCTCATATCCATACCATTGTAGACTCTTTTATATGTATTTTGCTGTTTGTTAATAATCATGAACTGCATAAGACATACGGTGATAGCGCCCGCGCTCATATCTCTTCAACTTTTAAAATGTTCATTTTAGCAATATGTATTAAAAGAGGATAATGTTGGTATTTTTCAGCTGCAATTTTCTTTGCTGATTGCTGTTGCCTTCTGATTTTGTTGCTGCCCAAGATCACAGTAAGTGCGACAGTCCATTTGCACATTATGTTAGCAGGGAGCTTTTTATACTCTTCTGAAGTCTAATTCTGGTATTTCTGAGGCTTGCCATCAGAAAGCAGAGTGCATTACATTTTAGGAGCAGATAAACTGGGTCTGTTTTGATCTAATACATCTCTGGCCATCTGCACAGCCTTGGCCTTGGGGACACTCAGGAGCATTTGCAGGCAGAAAAGTGAGCAGACCTCCAGACCTCTCAGCCCTGCAGCACTTCCCTCCAAGCACATCAAAAGCATTTTTACCCATCTCTGCCTCTGACAGCTGACTCAACCCCAACACACCGGGTTTTCCTGCTGTACACCAGCATGAACGCTTTTGTTCTCCCCTTGAGCAGCTTTGAGATACTGGACAGATCAGGCAAGATGCCACGTCCTCACCCTGAAGTGTACTACAAGCACGACTGCAGCTGGAGCCAGCAGCTGCCCGGTTCTCACTTGGACAAGTGGAAAGCTAAATGCGGACCAAGTATGGTTCCAGCTTTTGACCTTCACTTTCTAGGCTTTTGGTAGTAGAGGAAATCTTTATGGTCTCTCTGCCTGCTTGTACTTCTGCTGCATGCCTAGGGTGTGAAAGCTTTACACTTGCTGTTGCCCAGTAGGGGCTTGCCATTAAAACACAGTGTTGCCTTTTTGTCATTCTCTCCTGTGTGAGGATGGCTGAAAAAGCTTCTTAGAGTTTCCAAGTTTGGCCTGATGTTCGGGGAAGAAGACATTGTGAAACAGCCCAGAAATATCCCTGCCAGAGTGGGAATGGAAGCCCCGGTGTGACTGTGGTAAGCCTGGTTGTTTCCTCAGCACTTGCCAAGTTGCCATGCAAAGGTATGACTCTAATGGGCTTGCTTTTGATACTAAGCTGCCTCATCATGAAACCCTAGTACACTTCCAACATGGAGGATTAGATACTTGGTTCCCTGCTCGATACTGGAGCTTGTTCTTTCTCTTTGGAGAATCCTAGGATGGACAGCATACCCTGCATGAAACTTGGCCCCACGCGTGCTGAATGCTCTCTGAGACAAGTTGGTGGTAAGCTAGCTGTCATTAAGGCTTCAAAGATGCTTAGCTTCCACTTGCCTGAAATGATACCACGATCCAGGCATGTTTGATAATCATTCTAGCACTTTAACAGGCTAGTGCCTGGGCTCCAACTGCAGTCTTTCTGAAGATGATGATGACATCCAATTCTCTGCCTATCATGTCCTTGAACTCAATTTCTTCCATTCCAGTTGTCAGCTTTTGATGCTGCATTTTGCTGTGAGATGTGCTATTCACGTGGCATAAGGGGAGCGTGGCTGTGTTCATCCACTGACGGTTTTAGATACCCTTACGTGCCTTCTAGTCTGGTTTGTTGTCACTAGCTGTGTAAAACATTTGGAAGTAGGTTAATCTAATTGAATTAGGACAATTTAATTCTGAACAAAAGTATACCCTCAGAGGTTTTATATGATTCTAACTAATCCACAGTAAATCTCTAGCTAATTCAGATAAACTGTCCTGAGTTGTCCCCTGTGTGAACAAGTCCCAAGCCTTTTTTTTTTTTTCCCTCAGAGTAGCTCTGCTGTTGAAATATCTTCCCCTAGTGACTAGAGCCAGAACAGTGTGCAGCAGTCAGCTTCCTGAAGTGGACACATCAGCAAACTAATTATCCGTCTCTAAATTCTGCATATGGCAGTGGCTTTATTAGTTGACTGGGTGCAGAGGACTGCTCTTGTGCTCTGGAAGTGATTTAGAATGGGCACAATGCTAATCTCCAAATGTGAAATTACTGAATCCATCCTCTAAGATGGGGGCTTCAGTAGAAGCTCCAGTAAAGAGCTTTAGTCCCCCAAACCAAATTCTTTGTGCCAGTGTTCTCATCTGACAATGTTCAGAGCAAAATAAATAAATAGAAGAAACCAAATCCTTTTTCTGACAAATCTCTCCCTAAATACCAGTGTTGTACCTAAATACATACTTTCTTCAGCTACAGGGAACTTGTAGCCTTGCTGGCAGTCTTTAATGTGGTTCTGAATGCGAGATCCTTGAGCTGTGAATTCCTAGGACTGCTCTGAAGTAGGCAAACAATCCTTAAAAAGAGAGTAAACATGTCTACCACATTAAAAGAAAAACTAGAGGTACAAAATGAGAAGGGGATGAATTTCAGAGACCAGGGAAAAGCCTTCTTACACTCATTAGCAAGTGTACCAGTTTGAGGTAGATTTGCATTATTTTTCTAACATAATAATACTTTCGTGAATGGCATTTCTGTGTTTTCGAAATACTGCAATAGAAGAGAACTGCTGCTCTTAGTCTGGTGTTACTGCTAAGAAATCATCTGCTGTTTCATACTCTTTTGCTACTGTTGCTTGAGGAAAAGCAGCTACTGTTCTTTCCTTAGCAACCTCTATTTATACAGTAGCAACTGACAAAGATAGTCTATTCAAATATTCTAAAAATAAGTCTGATGTGATGAGGAAAAAAGTGCTTATTTAGCAAAACAAAAGAAAATGCCCTTTGGCTCTTGTTGAAGATAGGGGACTTGAAGCTAATCCGAGTAGGAAACACCAGGAAGAAGATAAGACCTTTGCCTTTTGGCAATACTTTGCCATGTTGTCAAGACAAGGTGATAGTTCTTTTTTGAGATTAATACCCTTTTTTTTTTTTCCCTGAGAACTTAGAGAAAACATTATAAGGATGTAAGCTTGGAGCATATAATCTTCCAGAGAAAAACAGAGAATGTCATTGGTTTTGTATTTTGTATTCTGTGGAGTCACTCTCAAAGACAATGAACACCAGCCCAAAAGAGGGGGAATACAAAGACTAAACAAACTATTTTTTGTCAATCGGAGGGTGAGAGATTTCCCACGCTGCATCTTTTCAGGAAAGAAACCACATGAGTAAGGAATTGATGAGGCAGAATTCTGTCATCCTGGGTCTCCCATGGGAATGCTGCCTGCTGATAGTGTGTATATTTCAGTCAATTAACATCTTGCTTAGAAGAACAGATAATCATGAGATGTTTGATCTTTAGTTCTTTGTCAGATTAAGAGAAGGTTATACTCCCATGGCATTGCACACTATGCTGCTGCTTTTTATTTTCTGTCTGATAACTTGGTTTCCCTGCATATTGAATTTAAAAGGCCGTATGCTGCATTTTAATACAGTTAATAAGATTACTTTTTTCTTCAGGAATCTGGTGATCTGCATATAGAGGTTAAGTAAATCTCTCTCATGGATGTAATCTCTTTGGAAACTTTGGATTGTAAACACACTTCTACCTGTATACTGCTATAAAACTGAAACTAAAAGCTTCTCGTAGTTGAGGGGAAGAGTCGCTTCTACAGGCTCAATGGAAGAGGCATTAGCTACAAGTCTTGAGCACTGTATGGTGGAAAATACCACAAGAGTTTGGCCACTTATGAGTGTCTTTATGAGCTGCTAGATCACAAGTCTGTGTTTTGATTTTCCGGTGTACCACTCACTTCACTATGGCTGTGGTTTCAACTGGAAGGAGGATTGCTGAGCAGCATACCTGTCAACACAAAAGGGAGCAGTACTAAAACTTCTTCATCCTCACTTGCCTCCAGCATACCTGCTCCTTTTGTTATATGGCTCTGTGCTCTGTCTTCACTTTCTCACTCTGCTTCTGGCGTTTGTATTTCTTAGTAGATGTTACATACTGCTGTGTCACATTGTGTAATAACCAAGAAGTGAACTGGACTTCAGCCTTTGCCAGCTTAAAAATGCTTTTTCAGATGCAGATATGAATATAAAAATAGAAAAATATGGTGTAGTACCAATTATTTTAATGGGAGTAGAGCAAGAGCAGAAAATGAGATTGTTTCAGAAAAAAATGAAGAGGTGGTGAGAAAAATTTGGTAACAAATGTGAGATAATCTGCATACAAGTGAAATTTTGAAGGATATAATGTGTAGTGACTTTACAGACAGTGAATGAGAATTTCCTATACAGCTGGTAAATCATACAACAGATCATCCATGACACTGCAGGTCCCACAGGGAGTGGTCTGATAGTCATGTTTATGGGCACAAATATGGCCCGAGTTTGTGATGAGTCAAAAACTAATTGGAAAGCCAAGATGTTCAGGGCTGTCTGTATCCTACTTTCTGCAATATAACAGGAAAGAAAACTGGTCAGGAAAGGACTAGATACTGCTCTTGTTGATTCTGGTTTGTGTAACTCCAGGTGGAGGGGGGGGAGGAGGGGAAGGGCACTGTTCTTATATCATTTTATCATTTGCCAGTTGGACCATATGTTTGTTAATTGTTTCAAATGCATGTGGTATTTGGGAGCAGCATTTTAGATACGACAAATGGCCCTTTCCAAAGTAAATGTCTTGTTTGGAGCTACTAAAAAAAAATCAACAAAGATATATGTGAGTCAAGAGGAAAATCCCAGTCATCATCACTGCTCTTCAGCCACCTTGCGTCCTCCTGCTTTCAGAGGCAACCCATAACCCACCCTGATCAGGCTTTGAATTAGACCTCAAATGTGGCCCACCTAATGCAAATCCAGTTCCTCCTCTCCTGTGCATCTCTCCTCTGCTCTTGCCCCTACTCCAGCCTGTGCACACAGATCATTTGCAAGCACAGCTTTTGCAGTAGCTATGAGGAGGACACAGGACAGCTGTACCTTCCCTCTCACTGCTGTTCTGTAGCTAGAGCTGAGATACACAACCATGCTCCCTCCTACTTGGATAAAAGGACACCAAATGTCTTCAGCAGGACAGGATGCTGGGGGAAGTTGGGCCATGGTCTTAGTTGCTGATGAGTATTGCACATTTGTATTGTTATATTGGTATCATTCTTCCTTACAGACTTAGTTGTTAGAAGAGGCTGCAAGCTCATGTAGTTAGTGGTTGGCCCTGGAACAGGAAAAGGCTCTTTCACTTGCCAGATGGAGACTAGAATTACCATGTGAATTTTATCAGCTTTGTCTCCTAGAAGCCTTAGGATGTCCTGGCATAGCCCTGTTCCAGGACAGAGCGTTGTCAGAATAGGCTTTCAGTTTGCCATTTCTTATTCTTTGAGTATGAGATAGATGTGATTTCCATTCATTCTTTGTAACAGATGACAAAAATCTTTCGTTTTCATTTGCCAGTTTCTTGCTCTTGATTACTTTTTGAACTTATTCACTCTTCCATATTGGTCTTTTATTGCTCTTATTTCCAGATGGTATAAAGAGCTTTGCAGCATACACTAACCTATCTTCAAAAATTTTCCATTTCCCTATAATGCCATTCCTCTCTGCTGAGTTTTACACTTTGGCAGTGTTTAAGTGTTTCATCTTCCTCATCGTTTGATGTTGATTTGCAGTTTAGCATTTGGTTTAGAATATATTATAGACAAATAGGCAGCTTTGCCTTGCACTTTTCAACACCTAGGCTCTCGTCTCCCCGTGGCAGGGGTGGAACTGTGAAGTTCTGCCAGATGCAGTATTGTTGGACATAAGTGCTGGTCTCAGTGCAGAGGTACAGGCAAGGAGAAATGTGAGACTTTCTAAAAGCAGGGAGAGACCTCCTAGTCTGGGCAGCAGTGTCCTCGTGGCTCTCCTGGCACAGACACTCATGAGTCTCAGGAAGCTCTGGCACAGACACATGTCAGAGTGGTCCTTTTGGAGCCCTGCTCTTGTATTCAGTGCTATTGTCACAATAACAGTTGTATTTTGCTGTTTTGCCCATACACTTCTGTTTCTGTGTCAGCATGGTCCAGGTGGACTGAGTAATGCCAGAAACACAGAGGCCCCCCAGTGTTTTTTCATTTTCTGTTGTCTGCCTCTGTGTGCAAATCCACAACATGCTGCTATGTCAGTGCCCGTGTCACCTCATCTGTTGTCATGTACATCCTTCAGGTACAACTGACCATGTTGTTACCAAGCAGTCAACACAATATTGACTCTTTTCCCTTGTCTTACTCCCTCCCTTTATTGACTCTCCCACTACTGTTAGTCCCTTTGACTTTGTTTCTCTTTTACAAAGACCAATACACAACAGAAGTAGCATTGTTCATGACTGTATTTGCTTGCTGACTACAAGGGTGATGTGATTTATATCTATTAGACTGTAGATCTTTCCAGTATGAATTGTCTGGGTCTGGGTCTGCACGTCACCTTATCAGCTGGAGCTTTCATCCCAAATGGGACGCTTAGATGTTATCCACATCGTTTCTTCCTTTTATCCATCTAGGAGACATTTGGATTCCACTGCTGAGCACAATATTTGCAGACCTGGAATGGTAGACATAGCACTAGGATGCTCCAGCCAGCTTGTAAACATTAAAGAGCAGACCAGGATATATGAGCATCTTTTATGCTGCTAAAGGCTTAAAATGGGTATTTCTGTGAAAGGGGGAAGGCATGGAAAATAGAAAAAGGAGTGAGAAATTTAGATAAAGATTTTAAGAACTAGTTAGATATTAAGATTCTGAAGGAGAATAGTTGCTTGCTGAATATCAACTGGGATAGAGGTAAGTTTCTTCCTAATAGCGGATACAGCGCTGTGTTTTTGATTTAATATGAGAATAATGTTGGGAACACACTGATGGTTTAGATGTTGCTGAGAAGTTCTTACTCTAATGTGGTATTTCATGCGAGATCATGGGCGACTCAGACACCAATATGATGCATAGAGAAGCCAAAGTTTATTGCAAGTTACCTACTGATGTCTCTATGCAAAATGCTTCTACACTCAAAATCAAGGATTTTTCAGTTTCTTCTGCTCTGCCACCGAGCAGGTGCACAATAAACTGTGAGGGAGCAGAGCTGGGACAGCTGACCTGAATTGGCCAGAGGGATATTCCACACCATAGAATGTCATGCTCAGTATATAAAACTGGAGGGAGTTGGCTGAGAGCTGCTGATCGCTGCTTGGGGACGGGCTGGGCACCAGTCGGCGAGTGGTGAGCAATTGTATTGTGTATCACTTATGTTTCTTGGGTTTTAGTCCTCTCTCTTTTTTAATCTCCATTATTCTTGTTATTGTTGTTGTTATTATATTTTTACTTCATTTTAATTAATTAACTGTTTTCTTATCTCAGCCCACAGTTTTTGCCTTTTTCTGATTCTTCTCCCCATCTCACTGGCTGGGGCCAGTGGGTCTGTGGTATTCAGTTGATGACTGGGGTTAAACCATGATAAGCACATCAGATGAAAAATTACCAAAAAAAAATCTCTACCAAAAAATGGGAGCTTTCCAAATTTTTTAGTGAAGAAGCAATGTAAACTCAAATAAATGCAAATAGATTTCTGCCTTTTTTCTGAGACTGAACCTTTTGCTGTGCCATCCTGTGCAGGAAATTGCAGTATATGATCAGTGTACAAAAGTATAAATTGACTATATTTATAGATTATATTTATGTAACAGGGATTTGTTTTCTGACCTGCTGTTCCCTGAATGGAGCTCATCAGGATCACTATGAGCAATCAAGTGGAGTTTTGCTGAATATGGTTGTGCAGCCAGGACTTGCTGATATCAGCTAGATAAAAAGCAGCTTGGGAGCTGGGGGTGATGGCTACTGAATCCATCATTCACTGATTCCCTTATTACATACTCATGCTCCTACAAAGAGATATTTTAACCAAATCACTCTATTTATGACTGAGCAATAGAAATTTCCACTGTTGGTAATAGCATTACAGTTTCTAATTACAGCAGTTGAGAGGCTTCTAGACAAACAAACTGTCAATTTACATGCAGTTTGACTTTAGGTATCAGAGTCCTGATGTTTCTCACTGCTCATTTATTTCTGAAGAGGTCTGGGAGGAAAATTTGTTAGGCAGAGGGTGAAGGAACATCAGGAAATTAGTTCTACAGCTGTGTAAGTGCATTTTGAGTAATGACATAAGGCTCCATTTATCAGATAAGGTACTCAGCTTTCCCCGACTCTATAAGGAGCGCCATAGGAGGATTCCCACTCATCATCTATTAAAGCAATTGTTCATTGTGGTATCTAAAAGCAAAATCATGGTAAGAAATCTTTTTTTCATCCTGGTTTAATCACCTGCTCCCTGCCACACCTGCCCAGCCCAAAGATATTTCTAAAGCACTTGGGAGACTCCAGAGAAGTGAAAGTTTGGTTTGAAGGAATGGAGTGATTTCTTTTCTCTCTGTAATAGTTGTGTTCTGCATCTTTTAGTACCTCACCTCAGAGTTAGCCTAATGAATCAAAGCTTGGGGGAAGTGAAGATGCAAGGTCCTGCCAGTGGAATACCTTGGCTTGAGTTGTCAGACAAGTAAACCATTGAGCATTAATGGCAGACAGCAAAATTATAGAATGCACATTAAATTTTCTTGAAATGTTAAAAAATAGTGCATTTCTTCTTCATGTTGATTTACTGGTACTCTTATGGAAAAGACAAATCATAGAGCAAACACATGAAGCTGTACTTCCTCAAAACAAAAATACTATTTAATAGTTGTTTCATTTTCCTGATTTCCCATTTCTTTCACCTAACACAATCCTAAAACAATTGGAAAAAACCTCCAATATATGCTTGCTTATAATGCTTAAACAGATGTATTAAAACAGCAGGTGATTTTGGTTTGTTGGATATTGACCGATGTGGTCACCCAGGTAATGAGAACACATTGCTGTTCGACTTGTTTTGCAGCCAAAACAGCCCATTTGATTCTTATGCATTAGTTTTGGTAGCAAAGGACCTGGTCCCTTGTCTGTTCTCCCCTGGCTGTAATTAAAATCTGTTTATTGCCTTGGGGAACCTACTTCTCTGGAAACTTGCTCTTTTCAGTGGAAAGAAGCAGCTGTTAGAAGCAAGCATTGCTCTTGGTTCTGTTTCTCTGTTCTCCTGGCTCCATGTCTCAGCTAGTATCAAAGAAGCAGGACATTGCAGCCAACAGCAAAAAGAAGATCTGAGTCCATCTTTCTCTTCCCCTGTTCTTCAAAATTTTTATTTTAAAGATCACCTTAGTTGCAGATGTAAGTTTGTAGCTGTCTTGTTTCCTTTTCTAAATGGAGTTTAGCCTGAGTTGTCATCCAAGATCTTAGCCATTTGGATGAGATCTGTAGCACATTTTGTATTCTGGCTAAACTCCCAAGTATATTCTGCTTGGCTTAATTTACTCAGTGCCACCAACAGACTGATGTAGTTTTACTTCCTGTTCTTCAGTTTGTCATAGTTGTGCACCACTGAAGAGCCAGTCCAAGGTAGTCACTGGGCAAAAATGGTAGTGGTTAAAAAGGCAGGCTGGAGCCAGGCAAACAGTGCCAACAACACAGTGCTGGATGGTGAGCCTCACTGGCTTAGGGAGTATTGTTGTCAAGGTCCTTAGAAAACTTGCACAAGGATGATGGATGCATAAAACTGTATCCAGACTGTTTTTTGAGCATGTAATTTGCCTCATGTTTACCCTGTTTGGAAACACTTTCATGAAGCATGAAGGAGAATTGTAAGGAAAAATACTGCAAGGAAAGCTCCATCTGTGGGCGAGAAGAGCCATAAATTCATTTTGAAAGGCATCTAGTAGTTTACTAGGTTTGTTTCATATTTCCATAATCTGTAGCCTACTTAGCTGTGCCTTTCAGGGTTTGGCTGAAGTCTGTTGCAGAGATTTCTCACACCTTGGTATCTGTCTTACTATATAAAATAGAATTGAGAATAGTGTGATAAATACATGAAACATATTATTATAAAATGTGAAAGAACAAGGGGGTAGATGGGGAATACAGAGCTGGAAATATGGAAATTATGTTTTAAGCAGGACATTCAGTCTGGAAAGCATTACATGTAAGAATGAGTAGCCTATGCTTTGAAAGTTGTTCTTCATAGAGACATCACATTCTGATTTACATTTTGTATGCAGTTGTTCTTTATTATTTTGTAAACTCAAAGAAGTTCTCTAAGTGCTTATAAGAAGTTCTGTTACTTCTAAAAGTGTTTAATTTTATTTGATAGCTATTCTTGTACTGATAGATCTGTTTTTGATTACTGTAAACTTGTATTTAGGCCTGAACAGATGCTAGTAGAGCTAGCTTAGTAGAGCTACAGCTGACTTGGGCTTTTCCAAACTGTTGATAGCAATTTTACTTTTTTCTGTCTTTGGGCCAAAGTTTTCAAATGCATTTTAACTTTCAAATGTTCATATTTTTTTCAAAGGTATTAACTGCCCACGTCTACGTGAATGTGCTTATGTCTGGACGAAGCAGTCTAATATGAGGCTAAAGACTTGGATTTGGGCTTAATGTGCTGGCAGTTAAGAGCTGATGCTGGGATGATCCTACAAGGGTCAGCCTGAAAAGCTTAGGTTTTTTTGGCTTTATGCAGAGAAATATGATTGTATAGGGTACTGAGCTTTAAAAATACATTACTGTGGGACAGACACAGTGAAGGGCTTCCAAACATGCTGAGGAGCTCTGCTTGAGGTTTTGGATTTGTCTCAAGCTCTTGATGAGCTCATTGGACACAGCCAGCAGGAACTGAAAGCAATGAGTGCCTCATCACTTACTTAGCGGGGGCAGAGGCGGCCCAAACAGTCCGTGCAGAACAGATTAGCCTGGAAGGATTCCCAGGAATGAAAGTATAAAAGCAGAGATTATATCTCATTTCAGAAGGGTGGTGGAAAAGGCAGGCCTTGAATTCCCCCTTCCAGCATGTGCTCTGAGGACAGGCATGGCAAGAAGTGCTCTCCTTAATGGAATGGCCTTGCTTCTTCCTGCTGAGGTGTTCGTGCTGGCCCCAGTGCTGAGGCTGCCCAGCCAGCTCCTGTCAGGCCATCAAATAGTCTCTGCAGGAGGCTGCTTGTTTTGGCCAAGAAAAGGTGCTTATATACCATAGCTGAGGGATTTGCTATGGAAATTTGTAGAAATAAAGTGTCAAATGCTTTAGTTTGCAGTGAGAGTTCAGTAGATTTTCTGTGCTTATGAAAAGCACAATCTCTGCTATTCATTTGAGAATTTAAGTGACAGATTATGGGTACTGAAGAGCCCTTTCTTGAAATCATAGTCTGTGGATTTTTAAAAACTATAAAGTTTCATATTGGAAGATTGCTTCTGAAGCAAAGAAATCTTCATTTCAACTCTAGTGTGTATTAAGAAATTTCCCACACTTACAGAACAGCAGGAAAGAGCTATGCAACGTTCAAGCTGGGAAACCTAGTTCTGCAGCATACTGCCATCCTGCACTTAGCATGTGTATTGTTAGCACATTTGTGCCCCAGAAAGAAAACAACACAAGGCTTAATGTGCCAATATCTCTGATGTTGACTTGAAACTTCCAGTTTAGAGAAATATCTTTTGGAAGGAGGAGGGAAGAGAAAATAAAAAGTTGAGAGAGCTGAGTTGTTTTTTGGCAGGTAGGCTGATGGTTGGAGGTTTTGGGTGTTTAACACCCATGGAAACCTGGGCAAGTCACTAGCAAGCAGAAGCCTGTGACTTAGCCCACAGCTAGTGATTGGAATTACTGGCAGATGGGTGACCCTTCAGAGGATGGAGAACCTTTTGTGCCTTGGTTGCTCACACGTCACAGCACGGATGATCATTCACGTTTTCCCAGGGCCAGTTGTTTCTCTTAGTGGTAAAATAAAGCTCCTACAGGCAGGATGATGATTGTCAGGGCCAGATTGGTAATTCTTGTGATGCTGCTGAAAAGGTAATATTTAACCTGCTCTGTGGATTTTGACCACCCTGTCAGTTTGCCATGCATCCTGAGTGGTTGTCACATGCCATCATGATTCAGTCATGGAAAATGTTATCCACTATTTTTAAAACACATACTTAAATGTAATTTGTTAAATGAGGTCCCTACCTCTTCTTGAGATTCTTGAGAAGCATGTTTTGGTCCAGGGCAAATTTATCAAGTTGCAAACCACCGAATAAACAAATTTGAAATGAAAATGCTATCAGGTATTAACTCTGAAAGCACCAATGGTTCTGCTGTCATAAGTTTATCTTTGTGCCTGCACTCTGCTAATGGAAAAAAAAAAATTAAATTGTGTTTATGACATATAATGGCAGTGCCATCATTTCATTGTAGAATAATGCTCCCATGTTAGACAAAAATCTGTGACCTTGCATTTAAGCATGAGAATGTTTCTCTGATGTTCAAGAGTTCATTTTAGAATGAAATTTTACAGTCCTCACCACCGTTCATTCATAAAGCCTAGCAGGATTTTATTAAGTGTACTTTCTAATGTATTTGTGATAATTTATGCTTCTTTTTCCAAACAACTGAACATTTAATTTAGAGAAGCCTAAAATGGTTAAACCACAAAAAAAAAAAAAGTCATACAAAAGCTAAGCTTCTTCTGTAAAGCAATTAATATAATGAAATTCCTTCTGAGATCAAGGGTAGATCCTATATCTATACCTCATTTTTGTAATTTTTTCAGGTAACAAGTTAAACTCTACAAACTTTATTAAAATATTTGAACTTCAGCGTTGTTCTGGTTATCATTTTCAGGATTTTATGCAACCTACCACTGTGTTGTAATACAGTATTAATAATACATGATATTTTAATTTTATCTGGTAATGTGTACACATCTAAAATAAGGGAAGAACAGATCTCCAGCACTCATCAATGATTCAGTGCAGTGCTGCAAAGTGTGCTTGCAATTCATTTCTTCTACTATCATCTGCAGCTGTTGAAATGGTGCATTGTACATTTGCAGACTGAGATGACTTGAAAATAAAAGCAAGATTTAAAATGCTTCTAAGTAGTAAATAAGCAAAGAGTTATGTTCATCATGCTCTTTACTGCAGATGCTTTTTCCTTTTACAGGTTACACCTCAGGGCCTACCTAGTAGTTTATAGATAATAATATCCAATTAAACTATATAATTTTCCTCCACACATCACCTCCCTGAAAAGTCTGGTGGGTGAGGAACCAAACAGGGCATGTGGAGGTTTTGTTTTTGTTGGTTCAGTGTCAATAAATTCTCTCTGGTACCAGATTGCTGCCAAGTGAATAATTTTTTTTCTTTTTTTTTTTTTTTTCCCCTTTTTTCCCTTTTTTCCTTTTCTTCTTCAGGAGTTAAAAAACAATTAATTTTTTAAGGGTACTGGGAGTAGAAAGAGCTTTTTGTGCTCTTGAGTGGTGATATGGGGAAATTATCCTTACTCAATCATGCACTTTTTACAGCTATTTTGGACATATTACTGAGCATTTAATGGTTATTGCTGACACTTGTGAGTACTGTGTACTGCTCATAACCACTTCTGTGTCCACAGTGCACCCTCTGTGCATGTGGGTGTTACAATAGACTTATTTCAAGGATTTCACAGAAGATTCTGAGCTGGAAGGAACCCACAAGGAACATCAAGTCCAAATCAACTCTCTAGTGCATGGCCTATACAGGGATCAAACCTTGGTGTCATTAGCCTTATGCTCTAACCAGCTGAGCTAATCTCAGGGTTATCTTCTTCTCTGAAGGTCATTTTTGGCTTCTGAGAGCTATTTTTTCTACCCTGGTGATTTCTTCTGCCTCCTCTTTGCTCCTGCTGTGTTTGGAAGCAGACGTGGGCCATGACTCAAGCTGTCACCCATCCAGCTATTCCTTTGTCTCCTTGTCCTGCCACAGCAGGACGTTTTATAATATAAACATAAAATTAGACATTTTATTGGGAAGAACTAAAATACTGTATTGCAGAAATCACCTTCTGTTGGGAATAAGGATGGTTCAGAAAAGTTCCTGATGGAATTGCAAGTTGCGGCTCACCCTTTTAATTTCTGAACTTGGAACTGGGCTCTTTATAGCTGCCACTCTCTGTTGTGCACATTTTGGGACTAAAGTGTTCTCTGAGTCTTTTCTCACTAGGGGCTTATTTTGATGTTTAGCAGTATTTACAGTTTAAACTGTTCAGATTAGAAGTGAGCAAATCAGGAGGGTATCATTGTTTCCCCTTTCTGCCAGACTAAATGTACAAACATTTTATTAAAACAGACCTGTGGTTTGAGTTGTTTTGTCAAAGTGGTTTTGGTTAGTAATAAGATCCAAGGTGAAGTTTCTTCGTAACAGGACAATAATATTGCAGGTTTGACAAACATGATTTGTGTAGCCACAAAACAGTGTGTGGATCATAAACAGCGAAGGAAAATAACATAAATCCTAACAGGGCGTATTTCTTAGACTTTGTTTTCTTTGCTAGACAGAATTCCTTCTAATAATAAAAACTGTGGAAAACTGGTTTTTTTCAATAGTAGTGTGAACAGCATGGAATATTAAAGAAATTAGAATACGGTGAAAAGACATCATTTATTGCAGTGCAAAATACAGAGAGACAATAAATGATTCTGTAGATTACAAGAATGTGAATCAGTGAAAAGCAGTGTATCCAGATTGTGGTGCAGTTAGAGGAAGTGTGGTCTCAGGCTAGCAGTTGGCAGAAATCAGCTATAATGTTGACATTTTTCGAGTGTTTAAGTTGAATAACGTTTACACTCCAAAAGGAAGACTTGTGCTGTGGAAAAAGACTGGATCAATTTTTATATTGATTTGCAGTGTACTCAGAGGTTTGACTGCACTAGGATTTGATGCTATTCCAATAACTCATGCATAAAAAGTAATAAACTGCAGTAAATCTGATTAACCCCAAACTTAGTTCTTTGAGGATGAGCAGTATTTCGATAAAATAAATATAGTTATCTCTTTCACTGGGGTTTTTCATTTGAGAAGAGACATCTATCTGAACACACTGTGAACTGAGCAGATCTGACTGTAACATTTTAAGCTTATTTTATAACAACTAGTTTGCCACAACATCTAAAAGGATGATGTTTTGGGACAAACTATTGAATTCCTATGAGTTATCATTTTGATGTGGTTAATTACATGTACCATTGTAAGCGTAAGGAATTCTGTTGTTTTTGGCAAGATTCATCAATGCATGAAATTGTAG
This sequence comes from Oxyruncus cristatus, assembly GCA_013399855.1. Taxonomy (NCBI): domain Eukaryota; kingdom Metazoa; phylum Chordata; class Aves; order Passeriformes; family Cotingidae; genus Oxyruncus; species Oxyruncus cristatus. Next base: position 1,317,680 of record VXAY01004491.1, read on the forward strand.
AGAACACCCTTGATTTTCACACATGAAATTTTCGTAGTTACTTACTGCCTTTTAGAATGCCTTCCTGACTTGTATTTCCCTTTGCTATAGGAAAAGTAGTATGTTCAAAGGCAGTAATTTAATTTTGGTAACATGAGAGCTGTAATATATTTGTTTCCTTGTGATCAGATCTGTCTGTTTCTCTTAGGTTTTTGAGGAAATACATTCCTATAACAAATGCCACAGGCTGCAGAATCTTTGATGGTAAGATGGTGATCTGACTGAGATTAGAAATGCTGATCCTCAGATGCCAAGCTGGAACTTTGATTAGTCACTAGCAATAAATATAAAAGTCATATCAAAATATCTTCCTCACTCATAGAGAAATATTATGGGCCATGCCTGTCTCCTTCGCAGCAATCCCTCCTGTTCTCTGCAGAAATGACCAGCAGCCAACATGTGGCACAGGGTCAGCAAGCAGTGAGTGGTCCATGCAATATTATGTCAGTTATGTAAGGATGAATGACATAAAATAATACCAAGTGCCTTGAGTAGACAGCAGTAGCTGCAGTTTACCTGGACCAATCTTTTTAATATTCATTTTTCTCACAGTGCATACTGTTTCATAATGGATAATCTAGTCCATGTGGCTTCTCTTAGGATCTCTCTCAATGAGGTGAGCAGGCCAATATCAGTGCATTTTTCACATGCTTTTGCAGGTGGTCTCTTGGCTACCAGACCCAGAGGTGGTGCCTGGGTGCACATCAGGTGGGAGCTGCAGCTTGGGCTAGCACTGCTTGGGCTGGAGCATGAGGTGTTCCCACATGGAGGGCTGAGGCAGCTCCATGGGACAAGGCTTTAAAGTGCCAAACTACCATCCACCATCCAGCCCAGCGCTCTGGGGAAGGTGCAGGGCTGTGCCTGTGCAGGGCGTCTTACAGAGCCTTGCAGCAAATCACACCTGAGCAGCCACGAGGCAGGAGATGAGCAGTGTGACAGGGCCTCGGGGGGCGGGCCAGGATATCTGTTGCCCTTCTCTGAGCTGGAGAACTGTAGCGTGGGAGCTGTAACCTGGAGGACTGTGGCAATGAAAGGAAGTGCTGGCAAGGAGGGGTGATAGGCTGCATAAGCTTTCATGTCAACCCCATAAGTATAAATGAGCTGTTGATCATAGTAATTGTATAAACATTGATTAATTATTTTCATAGTGTTTTTCAGAAGTATTCTGAACAAAATCTAAATTCCCAAGGAATCTACTTTACAGATTTTAACCCTTAACTGCTTGATTTTTACTGTATAGAGTGTAGAAAATCCATCATGTACTCCAAGAGCAAGTACTGTATGTTTTGAGACAGGGTAAGAAAAGGACATCCACAGAAATAATGAAGCTTTAAATTCAAAGCTCAATTCATCCTTAACTTTAGAGCTGCAGCTGGCACCTCATAATATAAACATTTAAGTGGCCTATTGAATTTATCCTCAATGTCCACAAATGAAGTTATAAACTTTCTTTAGAGCTTCACTTCTCTTCAGTGCCTGTCCATGGTTTTAGCTCTTCTGCAGACTTCCCAATATCCCTGTGTTTCCCTGGCTGCAGGGAAAGCTCAGTAGCAAACCTGCAAACATCCCGTGTATTTACCTCTCTGCAGCTGTGCAAACAGCACAATGCAGTTCCAATATTCTGCTTTAAACATGTACATGGATAATTGAACTTCAAAGCAACAGCCCTGCTAATTCTTTTCTGAAGATGCAAATTACTAGTGTGACTTCTCACCAGATTGGGAGCTTAATGGAACAATCAGTCTGATCTAAATCCTCCCCAAGGCATGAGCACAGTTGGGGGTATTTCTGCAAGTCTAATCCATACTTTACTCACTGGCAGGGTGCAAAACTAATAGTAGCCTGGAGTCAGCAAAGTTTTCTCATTCAAATCCCAATACTGGAGTTACCTCCCTTTATAATCTATATTATTTCAGAAACAATGGCCCTGATTCTAGTATTATGTGCCAGGATCAAACATCAAGATAAAAGTTTAAACATGAAAAAAAAATTCAAGGTCTTTCAAAGATTTAGTATAGAAAGAGTATTTCTTACATTCAGTGTCTTTCAGCAAAATGGTGTTTAATAGTTGTTAAAATATGTGGCATATCTGGCTCTAGTGTACATATTTCCTTATATTTCTTTTAAATGATCCTTAACTTGATAAATGCTTGGCATCATCTCCTCTGATCATTACCATTGTACAGCCAGCTTTTTAAAGAAAGGTTGGAAAATACATTAGGTTCCTCAAAGGCAGCCAAGGCAATTTGCCATCTTGTTTGCTAGTTCACAGAAACAGATATGAAAGTTTAACTTCTAGCTGGGAAGTCCAACTCTAATTAATTCATTGTAGAAAATTTAGGCCCAAGAGGAATAAATGGCTTTGGTCTTGCCTTCACAGCTTTGGTTAACTCCACACACGCACCTAAAAAGAGCTGAAGTAATGCTTTGTTTTAAGAAAAAAAGCAAGATACTGTGAACACTTGAAAATGAGTGCAAATTTCAACTTCAAAATACAATTTAAATTTTCATGGAATAACAACAGGTTTGATTGGAATGTGCTAGATGGAATTTATAGCTGTTATTGCTGTTTGGCTATTAATTGGCAGCCTGCTGTGCTTGCACAGGGCTCACTTGTGCATTGGAGTCTAGAGCTCATTAGTGGCTGCTTTTTGCCTTCGCTGCTGATCACCTCACTCTGGGAACATTTGGATAATGGCAGTGGAGATGCTCCTGGGCTGGCAGATGGATGAGACATTGCTGCTGTTCCTGTGCTGCTGTACCAGACAGGCTGGAACTCCAGAGTGAACTCCAGTCAAAGGGACTGTGACCTGTGGATGGATCCACAGCAGAGCAGGTACATCTCGAAGTGTCTGTGGCCATGGCTGTGTCTGTGCCACAGCAGGTGCAGCTCTGAAGGGATTGGGGCCCAAGGACACGTCTGTGCTGCAGCAGGTACACTTGAAGCATCAGTGGCTGTGCCTGAGCACACGCTGGAGCACCTCAAAGTGTTTGGCCATGGACAAGCCATTGACAGAGCAGGAACACCCCTGGAGGGACTGCAGCCAGGGCTAAGGCCACGTTGGCAGGCTCTAAAGGAACAGTGGCTGTGGGTAAGGCCACACTGGAGCAGCTGTATCCCTGAAGACTCTCTGGCCCATGGATAGGGTCATGCTGGAACAGGTGCCCCTCAAAGTGACAGTGGATAAGTCTGTGCCACAGCAGGTGTCCTCCTGAAGAGACTGTGGCTCACAGATAAGGCTCTGTCTGGAGCAGGTACAGCCCTGAGGGACTGTAGTCTGTGGATAAGTCCAAGCCAGAGCAGGCCTAAGGGGAGGAATTAATTGTGATGGTCTGGTCCAAGTGGACACTCTAATGGACATAGCTTTACATTGGTGAGTTGCATTTTATGGGAATTACTTTAGCAGGAGCCACCTAAACCAACAGAAGACAAGCCTTACAAGAAGCAGAGCAAGTGCTTAGTTGCCATCTATGGTTAAACTCTGACAATAGCAAAGAGTGAGGAATGGAACGATAATTCTGCTTTATGAGGTGGATGTAGCCTCAGAGGTACTCCTGGCAGCTCAGTAGGTTGTACCTTACTCACATTAATACTTGGGCAGTAACAGATTGTCCTGTGTAGTATCATTATCCCCCTTGAAAGCCAGTCAGATTTTACCATGGAGAAGAAACCTCTCCTTGCTGTGCAGTGCCAGTTTGTGCATTAGAGCCAGAGTGCCACTGAGCATGCACAGACAGCAGGAGTTGGATGTGTAGTATGTAGCATTTACTTATTTATTCATTATCTCTTTTTTTTTCTCTTCTCCTCTCTACTCTTTGATCAGAGATTCTCTACATTTTTTATTTTACCTCCTTGTGCTCCATTTCCCAATTTTTTTTCCTCTACTGTTATTTCCTCTGGGAAATGTTTTTCCCTGTTCATTTTTTCACAGCATTTTTGAAGCAGAAAATGCATCAGAGATGCTTTGACTTTGAAGCGAACCTTGAAATGCACAGTCTTTGAGGGACTTCAGGGCTGATGTGGATTCACTTCCCTTTTTGGTGAGGAGAATGGGGTGGGCCCAGCGTGTCTGGCTGGTCAGACAGTCTTGGCAGGCAGGGCAGGTACTGTCCCCAACAAGGACCAGAACAAAACAGGAGCAGCCCAGTGGGAGCTGCTCACCCAAGCTAAAAAAGCACCACAACCTTATACCTAACCACCCCCACCATTGCTCTGCCTCACTGATGGAAATAGAAATACTTTGAAGATAACCTGAAATTTTCTAAAGCCTCAATATTTGGTAGGCAAACGAGAAATCTGTGAGTGATAGAAAAAGCCCATAGTAACAGACACGCTCTTGTAGCGTCTTACTAGCAAACAGCATGGAGGTGAGCAGTGGTGACCTTCAAAAGCTGCATGGAAAAAAGGATACAGTTTCCCTGCTAGGGCAATGCCATGAACACCAGTCGTGAGCTAGGGAGAGAGAAATTGGGAGGTGGTGATTCCCAGTGCTCTCCCCAGGGTGATTGCATTAGGGGCAGGAGCATGGGTGAGCATCCCACTGCAAACACACGTGCTCTTGCACCTTTCTAGGAGTGTACTCTGCTACCAAATTATCCTCTTAATAGAAAGGAAATGCTAAAAGCGAGTGCAGCCATGTGCAAGCATCCCTGAAAGACATGGCCTGCTGGCACTTGTTTAAATCTGGCATTTAAAATTGCTCAGACAGATGGAACGAAAGTATGTAATAAAATGTGACATTTTATTTTATCATCTACATTTGTTAAGTGAATTCATCTGATCTTTCCCACTGTCAGTAGCACTGAGTGCGAGTCAGATTCTGACAATTTGTAGTTTATGAAAACCAACTCCAGCGGTCAGACAGAAAAACAGTAAGTAATAATTAATTACAAGATACACATTCACTCACAGAATCTGGCTATAGTGTGTGACAGCTCAGCCTAACAGAAATAAAATGACACGATTCCAAAAAGTTACAGCTTTATAGTGAATGATTTACAGACTACTTCTCAGTAAATTTGTCTACTTTGTGGTCTTCCTTATATATATATTTCTAAGTATCAGGGTTTCATTAGAAATTCAGAAAGAATGTATTTGTTTTCCTTACTGTCTTCTAAGTTAGTTGCACTTGTTTGCTTTGGTTTGTATTCTCCCGGTCCTCTTCAAAGCACAGCTCCATTGGGTTCATGTTGTCTCTCCTTCACTCCCTGCTGCCCTGGACACACCCTCAGAGCGTATGCAGAGCACAGGTACAGCTGGCAGCTCTCACAGGCTGCAGCAGACAACCACACTGATTTCACTGCCCATTTTGTTGTTCAAGAGAAGCAAACCCTGAGGGTCAGCACTCTGCACTTAGCATTGCTAACGAAGGGAGGAGGGGGAAAACTGACATAAGCACAGACTGAGCTCTGATGCTTTGGAATGTTGCTCCCCACCCCTCCTTTTACCATTTGGTCAGGGACTTCATCCGCAGTTATATCACTTAATGTTCATTTAGTGCTAAATTGGTAATATTAAGCAGTAAATGATTGAACTTTTAATTTGCAATCAAATTAAAAGCAGCATCCTCGCTGCAACAGAAATACCATTGAGAACAAACTTTATATCTGACAGTATTTTGCAAATAGCTTTACTGCTTTTTATAGGTAACACTTTTCTGGGACCTAGCCCTGAGTTTGCAATGACTTGCTCCTACTAGAAACACAAATAGCTTTTACCCTGGGACATACCAAAAATACCTGTGCAGAGGTAGCAGCAAGTAGGAGTCCCAACTTCAGAGGGGAAACTGCTCTGTTCAGTGTTTTATCAACAAAACTGAAACATACCTGGGCCTTGCAAGCTGACAATCGAAGGAATTGGAGTATTTAGATAGATGCTTACAAAAATGCCTGGAAAAAAAATAATCATGCTACTACTAAAATTTGTTGCCACTATTTATCTTTGGCAACAGTTTTCCCACCAAGAAGCCAAAGTAGCCAAGAAAGTCCTGCAGCTGTTTATGAGGCGTAGAAATGAGCTGAAAGCTGGAGATGCAAGGGAGGGGCTTGTACAAGGAGGTTCCCTTGAGGAAGAGAGGGAATGTTAATATAGTTAATTATAGTCAAGGATGCTTATTTGGAAATGGCTGTTGTGCTGATGAGAACGGACAGTGATTGCCAACCCAGCTGCTTGCAGGTGGGAAATGGGGGTATGTGACCTCCTGATCCCACTAAATTTCAAACTCCTGAAAGCCCAGCCTCTCACTCCCCAAAGCGTGGTATCCCTCATCTGTGTAAACAGCGAAAGGTCAGCATAATGTATCTGGCTGAATATAAGTGAAACCTCTAGTTTGCATCTCTCCACTCCAGGATCAGTGCTGACCTCTCACTGCTGCCAGCATTTATGCTGCAAGGAAAACCTCAGCACTGTTGTTGCTCTTGGTATCAGTGTTATCTCTGACCATGTAGAATCACAGACCCATAGAATGGTTTGGGTTGGAAGGGACCTTAAAGATCATCTAGTTCCATTCCCCTTGCCATGGGCAGGGACACTTTCCATTAGACCAGGTTGCTCGGAGCCCCATCAAGCCTGGCCTCGAACACTTTCAGGAATGGGGCATCCACAACTCCGGGCAAGCTGTTCCAGTGCCTCTTCGCAGTGAAGAATCTAAATTATACATAGAAAATTTCACTTTTAAGGAACTTGTCACTTGGTGATGCTGTTTGATGGTGCTGAGGAGCAAAAGGAGTAACTGACTGAAGAGAGCATGACAACCTGTTGGGTAGTTGAACAAGCAGCAAACTCCCTGTAGACAGCACTCACTGCTGAAAGAGATTGCTTTGACCACTGACTCTAATGTTCTTCCTTTTCAAGTAGTCTAAAAAATATGCCTTTCTTTGGTTGGTATTTTTTTTTCTATATCAGAACTTGTGAAGGTTAAGGAGTATTTTCAAGAAGCGAGTTGCGAGTGGGGACATTATCAGCAGGTGCTGGGTAACACTGGACAGGAAGAGCTTCCATCAGAGGACAGTTGGATGAAAGTTAAGGTTCTGCCACTTGGGTTTTTGGTTGCACCTCTGAACAATACGCAGGCCAAGAATTATTTGCAAAAATTATTCAGCGACACATTTCAAATAATGAATATTTCAAATAAATTATTATGGTCCATACTTGAATAGGAAAAGCAGCAAAATAGTTGATAAATTATTCATGCAGCTTTAGCACTGATATAATAAATATTACATGGTGTCAGAGGGAAATCAAGGATTTTGAAATGAAGAAAGAAATTAAGTATGAAGGAAAAGTACCTGAAAATTGGAGAAGGTGAATACAGAGATTTGAGATATGTGAATCATAATGAAGAGACTTAATGGGGGAAAATAAAAATGGTGACAACTGTGAGTCACTTCAAGAGACGAAATACTCTTCCTCTTTAGTAGTTCTCTACAGAGAATATACCAGCTTCTCAACCCTCTTTCAGCTCTATCTAAAAACAGAAAGAAGATCCCCTAGAGTCAGCCAGGTGGGAACATACCTAGGTCTGGCTAAGGGAATTACATGATCAGAAGTACTGATTTACAAAAGGGCTGTAACATTTGGAGAAAAATACCATTTTAAATATCAAATAGTGTGTTATTTTTATTTTACAAAGTGACTTTTCTCACCAGCTTAATACTGAATTAGGACAAGAGGATTCTGTATTTCTTAAGGACAGAATCTATAAGGCTTTTGTTGTGCTTCGGGTACACACTCAGCAGCATTAGCTGCCATGCCACTGATCAGGTCAGAATGGTCAGTCAAATCTGCTCTGACATACTGCATCCAGTAGCAACAACATTAATTACCTGTTTGCTCTTTTGCTCAGGTGTAGTGTGTACAAATTCTCACTAGTTGACTCTTCATTTTAACATTCAAAAACAATCCAAAAACAGTTCCTTCAAAGAGGAATTTAACCTTCTTTTTTTCCTTCCAAATCCCTCCCTGCTGACCTTTCTTTTTCAACAATAAGTAGAAAATGCAAGAGAAGAAAGAAGTTAAAAAATCCCAACACATTCCAAACAGATTTCAAAAAAAATAATTTTTCTAGAAGTGGAAATGGAGAGACATTACATATTTTTTCCCTACTGACAATGGACGTGTGCTTCTTTTAACCTCAGGAGTAACATATTAAAATGAAATGTTTTACGTTCGTCATTTCCATAAATGTCTCATTTACAAAATCTGTCATGGGCACACCAGTCGCCTCTTCATTGGACATTTACCAGCCTTGGCATATCAATCCATCTCTTGCACATCTGCTCAGAAAATGTAATTAGTTATACCCATATGCTGCAGAAGTACATGATAAAACTTAAGAAGCAGAAAAGGCCAAGAGACTTGACAGCCTTTCTCCTTCCTACTATGTGTATTTTGTTGAAGACTTAGAAAAGTGAGAAGCTTTTCTTGCCCTCTGCCACAGGGTGGGGATATCACTGTGTCCTACACAACTTGCAGAAATTAGGCAAAACAATTTATAGTTTATTCTAATAGTTTTGGTTTTATTAACTTGAGAACAATCATTTATGGTTTAAAAAGACACAGTATTGCCCAAATAGACATACTTTCTTTCCCTGGTCATTAACATACTTAGGAAGTTGTCCCTGCGAGGAAGTGTTAAATAAGATGGACAGGGAGCCTCATCAGAAGTTTTATGACATGAGAAACCATGATGAGAAGCACTTGCTACACAGAATGACACTCATATGTAGCAAATATGGAAACTCCAAGCTTGTTAATCAGCTTTTTGACAGCTGTGCTCAGGTTTGCTGGCAAGTGACAAAGAAGAGAGGGACTTCCAGTCCAAAATTGAGCTGTGCCTCGGTAACCCAAAGTTCAGGGGCACCTTTGTGCCACTTTGGCTCATGGGTAGAACTGTTCCGTGTCCATGAATGTTCAGTCCCTGTGTTCAGTGGCCACGCCTCTGCAAAACGGACGAGCAAAGGGCTGGTGTAACGCCCTTGGACTTCAAAGGAAAACTGGCAATATTATAAAATTTGGATTTTTTCACTAGGCAACATTAATTATTTTGCTTTAGAGACTGGAGTAGAGCTGTTACAACTATGATTTATCCATTAATCCTAACTTCTTCAAATTTCCCCACAAAGGATGAAATATGCTCTGAATATACTATAGTTCCATCTCCATGGCAAGGGATTTGCAACTGTTCTCAAAATCTGTTGTAATGAAACATCAGGTGAGTTTTTTCGTGGATGGTACATTAACAGCCTCAGTTGGTTGCATGTTTAAAACCCAGAATTACAATTCAATTCACAAGAGATTTGAGCTTTCAACAGGACCTCACAGTATGGATCAGAAGCCACTAGCCACTGAAACGATATGGTACAAAACGAGTTCGGAAAATGCTGAATTCTGTCAACTCTGTTTTCTTGTTTTCTTACAGAAATCCAAAACAATGTGTCACTGTTCACTACATGAACAAAGTCATGGTGATTTGGCATTACAGAAACACCATTTTAAGTTCATCTCTGACACACCACATTTAGTTGCTGTGTATGTTGTTTAATGGCTGTATATTTTTCTTAAAAATACCCCAACCCCCCTTTCAAATTGTTAGCATTCTTTTAATTCAATAGGGGGTTCAAAATCAAAGCTGATGTACCTGCAGCCTCCACCTTTTCTTTTAGGATTAATTGGGAAAAAAGAAAAGCTCCCCTAATTATAGACATGTAGCTTTCTTTATAAACTGGCTATTTTAAGATCTGTTTACAAGATCACAATATGAAACATCATTCAAAAACAGTGTGAATTGATTACATTCTTCTGAAGAACATGTAGCAGTAGAATATGTATTTGTAGCTGTTCCACTGCCCTATAATTAAGATTTTATTGCTTCCCTTCTAAACACATGTTGCGGCTGCTGAAAAACAGCTGAGATAATTAAAATGAGACAATGGAAAATGCTTCCCCCCCAAAAAAAAAAATCACCCTCCAACCTTTTAGAAAAAAATGGCAGAACTGTTGTCACTACCAAATATAAGGGTAAGTCAAGATACTGATTATAGTTTTCTGCTCTAGTTTCTTTATAATGCACAAATTTTCCTCAAATACTATTAATAATTTGAATGTTGCTTGATTGGGAGACTTTGTATTAGAACAGCAGAACAGTCTTTCCATTCATTTGCATGGACTCTGGGTCACAGCATGGTGATGGACTGGTCAGCAATCACATTGGGAATGATTATGTATCGTAGAGTGAATGAGCAAACCAAAAAAACATATAAATACAAATAAAATAATATATAAATACATTTGCATGGTTAGAATTACTCAGGGAACTCAATTCTGCTCTGAACTGATCTCACATTTTTTAAAAACTAAAATTAATTCTAATAAATAAAATAGCTGTACCACAAATAATTAATTAGAACAATCTAATATCTGTAACCGGTTATTGGAGAGGGACTACAAAGGAAAGTCTTCACAGACTTGCAGTTTATTTGTTCTGAATAAATACATTTGATAAATGAGATGACATATTAAAAAGCAGAGATGAAATAATATTGTTTTCTGTAAAGGTCATCTATAAGACAAATGTTTCTAAGGGAAAATGAAAATATACAGCAGTAGTGTTGATCAGCTTTTGTCAAGTTGCAGACAATGACTTTTGAAGCAGTGAAGCCAGAAATCCCATGGCAACCCTCACAAACTTCAGACACACACACGCTCACTGTAGGTAGCAAGCCATATAAAGTAGGAACAGCAACATTTCAAGTTAAGGGTTAAAAACTAAGCTATATATAATTTAAACCGTGAAAGCAAATATCCTTCTAATTGTATCCAAGGTATTTTTTCTTTCTGTCCTATGTTTTAATTTTGTGTATTCTGAAATCCATGTATAAACTGCAATCCAATGACAGATGACAGTTATTTTTGTACCCCTCCCAGAATCTGAGTAAAGGGCAAAGTACAGTACCTTCTTTTGCTCCTCGGCATCTCTCAGCACAGGGGTAGCTAAGAGGATGGCAGTTCCCTTTCCCTGGTGTGTGCCTGGCTCCCAGCTCTCCATGGCAGCTCTTTGCCAGCTCCTCTGTCAGGGGTCTGTGTACCCTGTCCTAACAGGGCTGTGAAAGCTCTTACTAATCCTGGTCAAGGTGCTCAGTGGGTGAGCAGGAACCAGTGTCAGAAGTGGCTTTACAGCTCTTATGGAGAGGATAAAAAAAAGATAAAAAACCCCAGGAAATGTTTTCTATTGGTATCTCTGCATTTTAACCAGATAGAGCATGGCTTTTACCTTGGTTTTAAGAACGTGGCTGAGACTTGCCAGTTTGACCCAGTACTGCCATTCGGTATTAGATATTCGGGCCATGGTTGATGATCATCTGCACTGAGTGTCTCTCTGCTCCAGCAAAGACTCACATATGAAGAAAAGGCTAATACAAATAAAAGGTTCTAGGTTCATCCTTTAGCAGAAGTGTATTTCTTCATTTGCTGTGCCCCTATGTGACAAAAGGAGGCACAGCTGTATTTGTACAATATTTTTAAATTCTTTTAACAACTGCCAGCCACAGTGCACAATCATCATCATAGAAGATTATGATTTTGATGCTTTTTCTGCACCTCCCCTTTTATATTTCTCCATTAATTTTCTTTCCTACAATGAGATGGTAACAAAATAGCTACAATAATAGGAATAAAGCAACATGCTGGAAGGCACCAATAAGTATTGAACAACTTACTTTACTATGTTACAATTTACTGTCACAATTAATTCTCTTATAAAATTTGTACTGTCCCATCAGTGAATGAACACATAGTCTCCAAAGACCTATTCTCACTTAGCTATTTTCTCTCAAACCCAGTTACAAATCTTTCTCCAACCTTGCTTTAGCTTTGCTTTTCTGTCAGCTGAGCATCTGCCAGGTTGTTTTGTTTATTGCAAAAGGTATTGCTGGTGGACCAAAGTAGGAGAGGATGTACTGAATTCTGGTCACAGTTTTTCACTTCATAATATAATTACTCTCAATTTGCACTCTATTTCACAGACTTGTATAATAGTTTTTAGGTTGAAAAGGACCCTCACAAACTTCCCTCTTTTGCTTTTATTACAAACTTCAGACTCTTGTGCTGTGTATATTGAAGAATTAAGCAGTAAAAAGAGATGACAAAGCAGCAGTGGTTCTGCAACTGCAGTGAGCTGCTGCTCATTTTGGTAGGCCCTGCCAGCCTGAAGGGCTTAGTACCAGCTTTGTGGGGCCCAAGCAATTCCTGCAGGCTCCTGGGCAGGAGATGATGTTCCGACCACCTCTGCCTTTTTCTTGTAACCTGATAGCCAAGTAATGTCATGCCTGAGTGAAAAAAAACCATTTCTCCGCTTAGAAGTAAGAGCTTTGTGATAGTTGATATGTGATATCAACTGTGTGATAGATGTGATAGAGCAAGATAGGGAGCATCTTGCTCAGCTCTCATTTTACATCCTATTTTTTTACCTCCTGGTGAAAGCTTGATTTATTATTTAAATGAACAGAACTCCAAATAAAATAAAAAACCCCTCTTATTTGTTTTCATTTGCAAAAGGAGCCTGGTGAGATGTTTTACTTTTGAAAAAAAAAAAATCACATTCTAACATTGCACCTACTTATTTTTTGATTAAAGAATTCAAAAAGGCAGTTCAGTTGCTCTTTAAGATGCCATAGTGTTACAACAATTACTTAAAGAACAGTGAGTCTTCATCACATAATCAACATTGCTGTGATTCCAAGGGAGTTTCTTAGTTTGGCTTTAATAGTTAATGGCTTTCTGGCAACTTTTTGTTAATTATTCATGCAGACATAATAATGCTTATTCCTTAATTAACCTTCTAAGCAATATAATTATCAAAAGAATCATTCCTGCTGAAAATTCAGTTTCATGTCACAGTCTAGATAAAAAAATTTAAACCTCAAATATGACTTTTTGCCTGTAGAAAAATGAATACAATATTTTTTGACATTTTTTTATATTTTAGCCAAGGACATAATTTTACAATTCTGCATTTCTTTAATCGTGTATTTTACCTAAACCACGATGTACCTTCACTTTTCAGTCCACTGAAAGTTTTTGTCTGTCCCTTTTAGGTTCGGGTGAGTTATTGCCAGTGAGGCAGAGCCACTGTCAGCAGCAGGGGCTGCATCCAAACATTGGTGCCTCTTGGAAAAGCAACATGGTAGGTTTCTTGAAGGAGTTTATGGTTCACCCTGTTGGCCAACATTTCTTCTAATCACACCGTATTCAATAAGGTGCCTCTGTGGGATTGTACAGATAAGGCTTTTCTCTCTCCTCAGTAATGGCAGGACTAGGGTAAAGATGATGGTGAGGTAACAACAGGTTCACACAGTAAAAACTTGAAAGCTGTGCAGTGCTTTATGGATGTTTTGCTGCCCAGGCGCTTTCTGCAAGAGCTGTACAGTTGGATCCTCTAGTCACTCAAGTCAGTCCCCCTGGGCAGCAGGTAGGAGCTCCTCCATTTGTTAGAAAAAGATTTAGCCATTTTCTTTGAGTACACTTAAAATATATCAGAGCAGCCTATTACATACACCTCTGCCCCCATCCATTCTTCATGAAGGGACTGTTTGTCCAAAACAGTGACCAGTGCTGATATGTAATATTAAAGCGATTTAGACATATGAAAGAAAACCACTTGATATTCCTCATGGCCTGTAAAGCTCCTGCTGGAAGGTTGGTTTCATTATTAATTTATTCCAGCACGATCCTTATTTTAGTGATGCTATCAGTGAAATCCTGCCCATAGCTATCAGGTAAATAAAAAAAAAAATTCAATACATAAAGCACAAATCTTTTGGAAAGGTCACCATTTTGGGTGCAGGCTGACAGCAGCAGGGGCCAGCAGGGGCCACATTTATTTCCTTTTCCTCTAGACATGCATCTTGCCACAGATAGTGTACCAGAGTCTGTACCAGGCAACCATATAAAATCATTTAGTGCTTGGAGACACTGATGTCTTACCCACACAAGCCACCTGTGTTTTACCTTTATTACCAGCTATGTGCACTGGTGACAGCTCCCCTGTTAGGTAGCTGAGAAGCTTTTTGTTCTTGTCTTTGTGTGTGTTTTCAGTCTAACACAAGAGAGAGGCATCGTTTACAGGCCCTCGGTATGAACCACCGAGGCACAAAAAGGCACCATATTCTCAACAACTGACCTTTTCTTCTGTCTTGGAATTTTCTTCCTCTTCATGGTCAAGACACAGACCAGGATAACTAAATCTTGTAGGCCAACTAACTGTGCAGTCACAATTCTCTCTGAGGAAGCTGGTTGTGGGTATCCAGGGGCTGGGGTTCACCCACTGAATTCTGGGCAAAAGGAAGCCTCTTTTCTTTCTTCAAAATATTCGTTTGACTTGTGCTTTCCCAATGCCTGTACATAAATTCAGAATACTGTAATGGGCGCTTCAGAAGTATCTGACTAGTAACCTGTGACTACCTGCCAATAAGCCTGTCTCTGACACTGAGCAGAAAGGGCATCACTGTGAAAAAACAGGAGCTGTTGGGCCAACAAAACACACTTGGTAACATTTTCTCTGGCTGCTCAAGGAAGCTGTGCTCGTTGTGCATTCTACAGGTAGTGATTATCTAGCTCAGCAACTGCAGGTGCAGTTCGAATTTTCTGTTTTACAATAATACACTGATGTTGCTTTTAAAGCAATCTCACATACATTTGAGAACAAAACCCACACAGAACTGGATGAGAAACTTTTGACCACTCAGAGCTGTTGTTTCATGCTGTCTGCAGCCACACACGCTAAAACATCACACCATTTTTATACAGGTTTCTTTTCATGAAGATCAGATTTGCCTTTTAAGTGTTTAGTTGATTAAAGTCTGCAAATCTGACTTGAGGCCTCCAGACAGAAGCTCTTAGCTGTAAGCAGCTGAAAGTCGAACTCCTAGTCAGACTTCTGGCACTTCAGAAATTAGTTAAAGTGGTTGGGCTCTAACAAGTTATCATCTGTACAAAGCAGAAAGAAAAACCAGTAAGAAGAGGCAGACTGATTTTGAGTAATAAAATAGTTTAAGCACATTCTAATCACTAGCTTAAGGAAGGTAGGACTCCATAAAAGAAAAATCTTTGGAAATAAGTCTAAATATGCAACAGAATTTCTAAAATTTTAAGTTTCAGAAGTATTTGCATGACACAAAAAGGACAATGTTTGATTGTACTTAACAAGGGACCTTGGTATTGCATGATGGTAGAGCTACTGGAAAATCAGGAGAATAAACACATGGTCACAGTAAGGCCTCTATATAACTGACTGCTAAAGTCTTTCCCCATAAGTTATGGCCTAGCTAAAGAGGAAAAGAAATGAAAAAGAAATCATGAACATAATGAGCGTTTTTACCAAGGATGCAAAATGCCCCATGATGCTTCTGATTTCCAAATGTCCCAGGTAGCAACATTCTGCTCCGGCAGAATATACAGGTGAAATCAACCCAACACACGCTGGCATTGCCCATCTCAGCAAACCAGACAGTACATGTCCTTAGAGGTGCCTAAATTAGCCACACAGTATTCATTTTTGGTTACATTGAAACATTCCTATTCTTCCAGGTAAGCCTGTTCAAGCTCAATTTCTTGAACTTCTGCTTATCTGGTGTTCAGTGTTACTGCTGTTTGTCTTGCTGGAATCTCGTTCATAGGACTGTACACTACAGAGAGCTTAGGAGCTAAAAACAGCAGGCTAAATTGAGTATTAATAAATGCAAATAAATGCTCACTGGGGAAAAGCCAATTCTCCTATATATACACACTGATGCAAATTAAATTATTCAGTAACCTTCAGAATAGCTCTTAATGTTAGTGGACGGTTCTATGGAATGGCAGCTCAGCATTCAGTGGTACTTAAAAAAATAAATTAGAAATGAATGGGAAAGAATGATGACAAAAATCAAAGCATAATTATGACGAGATGTACATTTCTGTGTGCCTGCATTTTGAACACTGCTTGCAGCAGAACTAGAAAATACAGAGAATAGCAATAACAATGAGCACAGATGTGAAATGGCTTTTGTACAATATGGTATTAAGCTATGGCTCTTCCTCTGGGAAAACAGCAGTGCTTGGAAAACACACTAGAGGTCTGTAAATTCTTGACTGGCACAGGGAAGACAAATAGGAAACAGTTGCTCACCTCTTCTCACAATTTAACAAGCAGAGGGCATCACCTGAAGTTATTGGGCAGCTGGTTTAGGAAATCACAACATATATTGATTTTTCCTACATGTTAAGTTGTGGAATCCATTCAGCATTGTAAATATTATGAGTTTAGATGGAAAAAAAAGAAAGCACAGGGACAGCCATTAAAGGCTATTAAGTTCACTGATAGAAGCTCTGATGTTAAAAAAAAAATCCTCAGAAAGGATACAATGGAAGAAGAGCACAGTCGAAGCATGTTGTTCCTCCCTGGCTCCTGCAAGCATCCACTGCCAGCACAGCTGGAGAAGACACTGTGTGGTACAGCCCTTCAGAACCGCACTGCCTTCCTCTTAACACGGACTCCACTGTGAGTTGTCCACCCTGGGAGAGATGCATACTTCCTGCAGTATTCCAGGAGCATCTTAACTGCCATTTTATAGATAAAAACAAAAAAGAGCTGAGCTTTCATTACTACTTCACGGGGGCAGCATGAGAGAATTGCTGAAAAGGTTGTATTGGTATGCCAGGTTTCACTTACCATCTATTTTTTTTAAAATCAAAGCCACAAAATACTTTCCCAGCTCAGACAGGTCCACAGCCTGCCAAGAGCAGCAGCCATGTGCTCTGGAATTGACCCCTGCTGCCATGAGGTGACTGACAAGAGCAAGCTCACAAAAAGCCACCACAAAAGGCACAGGTGATGGCTGAGGCCCTGCTCTTCTGCCACACCAGAGCCCTGATTAGGCTGTCTCTCATTCCTGCACCTCATTCTTTCCACATTCAGCCTTTGGCCTGCTCAGGCCAAAGGGAGAAGAACTGCAGAAACTACAAGTCCAGACTGGAAGACCTTTTGGGTGGAATAACTGAATGACTGGAAGACTTCAATGCATATTGCATGACTGAATCAGCTAATCATTTCAATGCAAAACTCTCTTCTATTTTCTTAACCCTTTCTCTTTCACATTGACTATCTGAAGAGGGAAGAAGATAAGGATTACAGGAGGGTCAGCCATGGGAGTAAAAGATTTCATCCTGCAAACTCCAAATTGAAGCTCATGTGCTGGTAGGATCAGTGCTGTGACTGATGTCATCAGTGTACAAACAATCTGTTTCATGAACTGCCAGGTTTTTTTTCATTCTTTAAAAAATGTCAAATTGAAGATGTCTAATAGACATCTAATAGACATGTAAGTACTGCAAACTAAAAACTAAATTAACAATACTTTAAACCTCATTAATCTTACAGAACATGTTTGGCATCTTTATGTAACATACTGCCATCAGGTGACTGGCAAGATCTATTAATGTAATTAATGTATTAATGTAATCCTAAAGTCCTAGTCCTTGAAGACTACATGAGGTAATTTTACAAGTACAAGAAATTACTCAAGAAAGAGAATATTAGAAGAATGCTAAAATACCAAAATACTTCTTAAAGACTAGGATACACAATAATGACAAACTTTCCTTATTAAATTTTTTATTAAAATGGAGCTATTTTTACATATTTAAAATACTTTATATCCAAATTATGCTATATTTATGAAAACAATTGTATGCAAATGCATAAAAATATGTAAAATCAGAGCTAAGCAATAAAAAGCAATATATAGTATGTTCCAAAATGTATTTCAGGACTAGAATACCTGAGTGTTCAATAAGCTGGTTTTCTGCATTTCACTGATTTTAACAGTTAAATTTAATAATGTATCTGATCTCATATAAAGCACTTTGGTTGGGAGAAACTGCATGGAAAAGGCAGAGATGAAGCAGAGATATTACTCAAGGCCTGTCTTCAGAATCTTCTTCCACATGAAGATCCACTGTTTGAGATGCTAGGAAGGACTCCCATGTAGCAAGGCACTTAAAAAAACCAAACACATACATATGAGTACAGCAGATAGATTTATGTAAACTGTTAGCCAAGGAGAAAAGGAAGAAAATAAAAAGCAGAATAACAGAGTAACACTGTCACAAGCTGCTTTTGTGGGACCATGGTAAGAGGAAAATATGGTTTCCTAGGCAGCTCAGTGATATGCAAAATGTTAGCTAACATGCTGAGTGAGCTGTAAAGGTCACTTTTACATAATGACGAGCGCACAGTGTGAGCATTGTAATTGTATGTTGTAGCATGGAAGATGCTAACATTAATTATGCTCCTCTTTAATCTCCCCCTTTAGTTACAGGCAAAGATCTCTTCCAAACAGAAAGCACACTGTCAGGCACAGTTCCCTTATAATCTCTGTGGATTCCTATTGTACACCAAATTTGCCTTCCAAGTTAAATTAAACCATTTTTTTTCCTAAATAAGAAGAGAATTCATTTTTCCCCTGAGTAATCGGAAAGAAATGGGACCAGAAAGGCTGGGGCTGGGAGTAGCGAAATTGTCATCCTTACAACAAGCAGCATTTCTCTCCTCATAGAAAAATGTATTTATAATTGTAAAAACTATTTTTTTTTTATTTGAAGCACCAAGCCTATAGGAAGCAAAATTAAAAAAAAAAAAAAAACCAAAACCAAACCCCAAATGACTTCGGTTCAGTTTGGCTGAAATGAGTATTGGCAGCTTGGCAAGTGTTCAGAGCCATGGCAAGGCTATCACTAGGTAACCCAGAGTGAGCTGACACAGCACCAGGCTTCTACTGGCTTCTCTTTCAAGTCTGTCAGTAGAACAGGGCAGGCAAATTCATGCAATAATTTTCTTGTTCTGATGCTGTTGATAAGAAGCCCTTGAAATGGAAATGTTCTAACAAAATTTTGACTTATACATTCGTACCTAGTGTTCTGGACATTGCAGCTTATTTACTACTTACTGTACACAGGTTTTTTTCATGAAGAATCTGTATTATTCACAATGAATAGGTCTTCTGAAATTTCTCAGGAAATATATATTAAAACCTGGATAGCACACTCCGTTTATCTGAACTTTGAATCAAAGCAGTGCCCTGAAAACAGCATGATTTCCTAACTGAAATCTTTTGCCATAAGCTATGCAAGCCACAGCAATTTGCTAAGCCCGGCTACAGCAGAACATCTAACATCCATCTGTCGTTGCTTAGGAGATGTGGAAATTACACTGCTTGAACTTACAGCCACCTAACTCTGTTAGACATTTCTTGTGAATGACTTCCAAACTCTGCCATTAAATATGCAGATTTAGTCATATTACACTGGGTCCTGGTATAGCTGCATATCTGTGTGCAAGCTGATGAGTGGGAGGATCTGATAGTCACGAATGATGTTGAAGTATAAGCTCAAAGAGCAAAACAAAGAATACACACAGGATGACTGGAGCTGGGAGAACTCATGACGATAGAAGGATGCAGAACCAGGGATGCCCATAAAATTATGGGTGACAAAAGTAACAAGGAAAAGCAAAAAAAAGTCAGCAGTGGTTTTGTCTCTGAAGAAATAGGAAAGTAGATGTGGGTCTGCAAGATAATGAGAGTGGTTAAAACAGCCAACTGAACTAAAAGAGCACAAAGAAAAAGTATGTGGGAGCTTATTCTTACATAGGTTTTTGGTTGTTAACAGCCCTGTTAGAGATCATTCCTGTTACTCATATATTGTCCCCTAGACTATGAATACCATGAACCTACTCCCTCATTTTTCTTTTCTGATCTTACTGACAAAAGCCCCAACTAACTTCTGTTATTGCACACATCATTAAGCTGCTGTTCAGAGTACATCTAATGTTTGAATTACTGTGAAAAGAGAGGACTAACAGAATAAGATTCTTGTGGAAATCTGCTTTCTTCACTGACTTCTTGAAGAAATGTTATTCTGAAATGGTACATCAGGGAGAAACAGTGAAGATACTGCTGGCATGAACAGTGAACTACAAGTGGTGCAAACTGGTTTCTGACTTAAAAGGTCTTTTTGACTTTGGTATAAAGCCTTTAAGGTTTTCATCATTAAATTCTACCATACTTCATGTGCCACTGTGGCAGCTGAATCTATCTGAGATGCTTGAGCTGGAATGTGGCATCTTGGTTTTAAAATGTTAGTGAGGCAGCTCTTTTAACAATTTGTCTTCACTGTGGCACTCAAACTCATCAATTTCTGTTTGCTAGAGCCCAGCCTGGATTGCCATCCTGGAACACTGCAAGGCATAGCTCTCTTCCTAGGCTTTTTCTAGGTATGGGACAAGAAAACATCACTTTTTCTTCAAGAGTCTTTTGTTGGCAATGACAGATTTTTTTCCTGAACCACAGTTTAATTTATACCATGTAACTCCATGTTTTGTCATTCTGCAATTTCAGTATGTGAGTTAAAATACATATATCAGCACTGGCTGCACTGTAAAAATGGCTTTGTCTTATCTTTGCAACACTGAGACAAACTGCACATGTTAAAATGCAATCACAGTATACTGCTTAACCAGAGAGATGCAATCTACTGAAGTCCTTCCAGACAAAGATGCAAAGCATTTTTCCACACAAGTCATTCCGTTTTTAATTCATCTCTGTTTATATAACCAAAGCACATTTTTCAAAATGTAAGAGGTGGCTCATTTCACTGTCAGACATCACAGTGCTGCTACAGCTGACAAGTTTTATAATTAACCATACCAAAACAAAACTAGGTCTCTGTGCCTTAGGCTCAAGCTTTTCATACTGTGAAGCATGAACTGCACAAACGACATTTTGTTAGTGATGTATACTTCAGTGTTATTACAGAATGATTCTGCTCCATTCTCCTGGGAGGCTGAAAACGGAGATCTAAACAGAGGATCAGCCAGTTTTTACAAAGGAGACAGAAAGGAAAAAAAAAACCAAAACAAAACAAAAAAACCCCCAGAAAATCCAAACGGAGGAAATCAAACGTCTTCACACAGGATTGAAATTCATAATCCAATTACTTGTAAAAGCCCAACGGAAGAAATAAAAAAGCCTAAAACCACAAAATGAAATAGCAAGGGCTTAAATAAGGCTATTTTACCTAAAATATTCTGATTACTACTGCAGGACACGTATCTATTCTGCAACGTCATTCTTAGGAAAAAAAAAAGCAGAAAGTTTTTCATATAGTACAATTGCATATTTAACTAAAAAGGAGAAACGAAAACAAACATATCGTAAGGATGGTAGCAGAAGCAGTGTGTCACGTGCTCTGTGTGTTTCTGTTCCAGTTCCCTGTTATCCATGGTCGATACCTTAAAAATACCCTTTATGATGGCATTTTTTGGAGTAGAATCTGAAAATGAAGCCTTGTTTGTGTCCAAGGCAGAAGATATTTTTGTAATTTCTGGGTGCGAGGAAACAAAAAATAGAGTGCGCAGAAATAGTCATTCCCAGTATAAAAAATGTCTTCTTAAAATTATTTAAAAGAAATCGTAATGGTTGAAGTGAATAAGGGTTCAAAGATGGATCCTGTCTTTGAAGCAACATGCACAGAAGACAAATGGGCTCAGCCATGTGGGAGCTTGGGAAAATCACATGAAGTTTGTTAGCTAAATTCCCAGGCATTGCTGAGGTAGGATGTGATCAACATGCATGAGCAGCTCTCTGCTACACAACCCAATGACTAGTTAAATGCATCATTCCAGAGGCCTCTAGGGCAAGCAACAAATCTCATCTACTTTTTTACAGCTTTTACTAGATCAAGAGGGGCTTTGGAGTTAGAGGGAAGTTGCTGTAATGGGCAATGAATATTGTTTTGCCCTAGTGAACCTTTTGGATCAATTGATGCCTCTACAACAATGTAGGTCACAGAAACAGACTAAATTATGCTTGAAATATTTAAGACAATCAGGAAATTATTTATATTTTTGGAAAAGAGTAAGGTGTGTCAATACCAACACGAATCTGACTATATCAAAGGTAACTTTAGCTTTTTATCTGATTAAGCTGGAAGGGTTTAACGGGATTAGTTTGACATGAGATAGGTAAAATTAGATGCTACACTTCAAAACATGGGTTTATCCATGCTCAACAAAAGCCATGTTCTTTCAATACCAAAACTAACTTAATTATCATCCTACATTAGGAAAAACCACCAATCTTTCTGCATTTACTAGAGTGTCTCATGAGCAGTGGAAAACCAAAGTCATGTATTTGCTTGAATTACAATGTCTAGTTATCTTTGGATTGAGCTGCCACTTATTCTGGTGTTCTTCCTGAATAGAATAGGTTAACGAAGTTCTTTGCTGAGAAAAATTGAAGGATTTCTTTGATGCTGTAAATGTCCTAATGACTATAGTAAACACATGAGGAAAAAAGGAAAAATTTAGCATATGTTTAATTGATTTTGCTCTTTGAAACCAGAGTTCAACATTGCCCGTTTGGTTTCCCTAGTTTGCACCAGGAACACTTCAAAGATGCTACCTAAATAATACTACCAGCACCACCACTAACTTTGTATTTTGTTTTTTGTAAAGCTGCATCTTTAGAGTATTTGTACCTAAATTAATGAAAATACTCATGGTGACAATCAGCTTTCTCAGCTGGTAAGCTCCACCCTGTGGACAGTTCGTGATTCCAGCTGTTTGGCAGATAGGTCTTCTGGACTAAGGTGTCCAACAATAGTGTCATGCCAGAGGCATCAGGAGAAGGAATAAAATAAATGGTACAGCACTAGCTCATGCTGCATTCAAGAACTTTTCTCTGTAAGGCAAACAAATCAATGCTATTTAGTTAACAAACAGAAGTAAAGTTCTGAACTTTTAAAAATCAAAGCCTTTTCATACAGTTTCAGAAATTCCTCCCTATTTTAGCAATGCATTTACAGTTATTATTAATACAGTGTTTTTTTGGCTTTAAGCCTTTGTGGAATACCGGTAGATTTAAGAATGTATACAAATCTTTTCCAGAGCAAAGAAAAGGAAGTAGAGAACTCTATGAACTCTTGAGACCAGCTACAGGAATGCCAAATGATTGGTCAGTCATGGTAATTCTTGGCTACTAAATGACATATTTAAATGTATTATAACTGTGTACATTATCACAGGAAAGCCTTCATTTTCATAGGCCTGCACAGGAGCACTCTGTGCAGTAACAGGAGTGCAACACTGGGCTTTCATTTGTTGTCTGTGTTACCACAGCATTGAGAGACACAAAGAGATTGGTGATTTCATGGCTGTAGAAACAAAGCAACACTTCTTATTCAAGTATATTAAACAGAGGTAGTCAATAAACTGGAAGGCTACAGGAATGACTCTACTTGTTTTGAATTAGCAGAGACGAAGAAATATAATTACAGGTAACGCTTTAAAGTAGCACTTCATTAATGCGAACATTAATTCAGCTTAAGGGAGACATACTCTTCTATGAGATACTCTTAACATCTAAATGATGCTTGATAATTTCGCAGCAGAACCCTTAGGCAACTACAATCACGGAAAACCCCAAACAAATACTCTTTTCCCATATTCTGACAAAGAGGAAATAACATTTTAGAAATTCTAGTGTACGTTGACACATTGCTGTGTTGTGTTTGATCACACTGGCTTGAGTTTTATACAGTCTCGGAGGACTGGATTCTCTGCTGCAGAAGCCATCAGAAAATAGATGGCTGTCTCTCATCACTGAAGTTCTCGGAAATTTAAGGGATGCAGAGAATGACCACTCACAGGAATGACTCCTGGTTTGCTTGTGCACCTGGGAAAGGAAGTCACCAAGGGGAATAATGAGGAGCACAGTGAAATGCTGCTGGAGAGAAGGGAATGGGACACTGCTCATGGACAGGCGAGAATAGGAGTTTAACTCAGGGTAGGGGGGAAGTTGTGGAAAGGAGGAGAAGCAGGTAGTGACGAAGTTAGAAAGCAGCAGATGATTCCTCATAAGAGATGGACAGAAGAGCTGGGCAACTGAATCACATCCATGGCATCCATGGTGCCTGGGAAAATGCACAGAATGTGCTTTGGGAAAAAGAAAAGGCAAGAAATGAGGTGCTACAGCAAGAAAAGGCTTAGTAAGCATCAAATGATGCATCAAAAGTCTGAATGAGTAACTTCAGACATGTGAAAGAATGTTAATGATGCAAGTAATGACTGAAAAGAGAAAAACACTGTAACAGGAACTGTGTTTGTGCATAAGTTTAATGAGTTAGACTCAAACCCTTAAGGCAGGATTTTGTTTCCTACTGAAAGCATAAAAATAATATTCTCCTTCCCAAGTTTCTGAGATTCCCTTCCTGAAGTTTCACTTCCAAAAAGCAGGAGCAGATGCCAGAGCTTCTTTTTCTGCTCCTTTCAGGAGTGCATTACACATCTGTAATTTTAAATACAAGGGCCTCTGATGGTAATGACTAATCACTTCTCAAATACTTAACCATCAGCACTAGTCACAGGTCTCAGATAAACGTGTATTTTAGATCAAAACTCCCAATCGAAATATTAATTTTATCAAATTCTCTTGAATGTCAGGATTAAAATAATGATTTTCTGATAAAACAGAAGTATTGGTAAGCCCTCGTGTTGCAAACAAGGAGTGATACAGTTCACACAAGGTTGGTTATTACTGCAACTGCTGCAGTAAGATAAGGGTTTTTTTCTAAAACGTAGATCTACTGAGATGTAACAGTAAACCCCTTTTATGCAGATTTCAATATTCAAGAAAAGCACAAAGAATCGTCTCAGTACAAACCAATTTGTCCAGTATTTAAGAAAAACCACCAGCAGTTAGAGAAATAGCTGAATCATTTTCTGCAGTTTGTGGCTAAAATGATAATTTCATGTACAGTATGAGCTTTGGTGTTCTGAATTCTGATTCCGCAAAAAGCATTTCTAGACAAGAAAACAAACCGAATAATTATTTTTGTATTTTAGCTAATCATTCATAAACAAAATATTCCAATATTTTCAGTACTGTTTTAACATACAGATTGCTGCTATAGAAGTCAGAGACCATCAATAACTGAAGACAATGTGAGAGGATGCCAAAAGCTTGCTGCCTGATTTCAGAAAATATTTTGATCTTAATGTGTAACAACAGATTGTCAATGTCCATGCATCTCGCAGACTGCATGTTAATTAATTAGACTTGATGATCAAGAGTTCTGTCTTTTCAATTATGTTTTACAAACTGATTTGTAAAATCAGGGCACTGCCATTGGCTAACGGGCGATCCATAAAAGGTTCAGACTACAGGACTGGAAGTTAATGATATCAACATATATCGGCAAAAATTACTAATTTATGATTAATAGATGGCTTAGTGTATTCCATTTTTTTTCCTAAAATAAGGAGAAATTCTTTAAAAACCTTCAAGACATCTGGGATATTTTCAAAATGCGCATTTCAATCAACAGCATGTTCCTCGTGAGGAAACTTCACAGAATGCTTAATGTATTTTGTTGTATGTTTTCAAGTTCTCCTTCTTACTATATATCCTTGTAAATGGAAATTCTTACCAAGAACATTACCCGTGGCATTAGAGCTGAAAATAAAAATCTGATAGAATAACACTGAAACATTTTCCTCACACAGGATCATTTCCACAGGTTTGAGCCTTCCAGAGGGCTTCTTCATGCAGTTACAGCAAAATGTTTCCAAACTGAAATATAGCAGCTGACATTGAACCGAAAAATATGTTCCAAATTGTTGTGGTTAGTAAAACAAGAGTGCCCTCTGTCGATGATGAACTCAGGATCAACCACTTGGGCAGAAATAAAATAAATTTTGCTCAAAATGTGTCAAATTAAGGATAACTGCCTCCCTCTTCCCAAAAAGGGTGATTCTGAAGTTAACAAATGCTTGAACTAAAATGCAAAAATTTCTCTTTACAGACAACCCATGGACTATTTCACTGAAATAATCAATGAAAAAATAACATTGCTATGAGCAAGAGTTTTACCTCTTCATAAAAATGGAGATTATTTTCAGCCACATTAGTGAATGTTGATCTCATATCACACTGCATGTTCTGCTTCCACCTGTCCCAATCCGCTTTCAGAGCATTATTGGCACGTTCGACTTTGTCTTCAAGTTTCCCAATCTCTTCTGAGAACTAAATATTAATTGTAAACATTAAACAATATTAGGAAAATCACAATTTCCAAAATTATTGAAATCAACTGACTGCAGTGGAGACAAACAGAACTGCAAAAGCAAGGTTGGTATTTAACTTGGCACAAAAAATCATATTGAAATGTTATTCCTAATGAATAACTCACTGTAATTTTTGAAATATTAATAACAGAAATTCTAGACCAGAATTCAAGTGTTCCTGAAGATATTTTTATTAGCTGAGAAGTTACAGACTGTGGCACCTCTTCACTAGCACTTGACAGTAATGCATCTAAAAAGTAAAATACAGAGGGCTTTACTGAAGCAGAATCAACTGTACAAATTAGATTTGGGCAGGAAAAATGAGAAAACCCTGACAGAACCTCTGATAACCTCAGGATAACCAGAATGGGGAGAAGACAGCAGAAATCAAAAGCAGAACCTTTCTGATTTCTTGCCTGTCACACTGTCATCTTTTTTTGTGGAACCATATGAGGGAAAAAGAAATACAGAAGCAGAGAAAGAAATTAAACCAAAGGACTTCAACAGATAAGAAACTCTTTCACAATGATCCAGGATCCAAAACCTTGAGGGCTGGTCTACAGACGTTACTTGCTTCTAATTACTGTAGATGCACCAAGTGACTTTACAGCTAATGGCATGAGTAAGTGGTCAGTGGCCCTCTCTTTAATGAGCTTTCTAGCCTTCTCAGTAATTTTGTTCCCTATTGTCATTTACTAATCAGCAGTGCCAGTTCTGGCTGGCACCCAGTCACAGAGCTAGATACATCTTCTGTACTACAGTGCAAATTCATCTGCTGCGACTGCAGAGCGACTGTGTAGCAGGAGGGGTCAGGCAGGAACATCACCAGTAAGGAATGTCAAGCAGGAAATTTAATTCCTTTTATTGCTTCCATTGCAACTCAGGTCCCACACACTTCATCTTCTTCCTTGTATTTTGCTATAAGGCAAATAATTTTCTTCCTCATACACCTGTGTAAACTTGGATAGCTACTCATGCTTTCTGCAGAGATGATGTTTTCAATGATAGGAAGGTCAGGATTCCAGGATTAACTTCCATGATTTTCTTCTGTGCTCTTCTTCTGTGTTCTTCTATTGGCAGAACACAGAAACATCAAAATTCAGAGCAGGATGTGGGAAGTCTTGGTGCACAGCCTCCTGCTTGAACCATGCAGGGGGAACAGGGATCAAAGTGCAACAGTAGTGCTGCCATCAGACACAAACTAAGCTGCACTGCCTGAAATGGTCACAGAACCTGGATCCCATTCTGTTTGACATACTAGAATCCTTCAGCTCTTAAAGTAGCCAAAATTTCCTTTGCTAGTAAAATTGAAAAATTCATCTGAATGGATGTTTTCCACATTCCATAATAAACATTTTTAGTTAGACTTGATTTCTACACTGATTTTCTTTGGCAGACTTCTAGATTAATGAAATAATGGAATTATTAATCAAGAACAAAATGCAAAATATTATTTCTACTTTACTGAAGAGCCCAAGTTCAACTACCTAGCCAGACCAGTAATCAAGCTACAGACAACGGTAATTTCAACGACCAACTCTGAATTCAAAATGAAAAATGAAAAAGGAAAAAGTTAATCCAAAGTTTAAATGTGGGAGAATTACCTTTAAAGGAATTACAGCCAACTGGATTTGGTACTTTGAGCATGTCCCATGCTAATTGCTTTTCCTTTGAACACCAAAAAATGAATGCACACAGAATCCTGAAAACAGTGACATTTTTAAGATGATTTAGAGTGGGAAAGGCAGTTGAATCCATTTTCTGCTTTTGAAAAAAAAAGTTCCTCTATGGGAATGCACTAGTCCACACACAAAAAGAACTTCTCAGACTTAGAAGTCCTGGTTCCAGCAGCTTCCCCTTCTCTCGTTCTTTATATCTCTAAGTAATTTATTTTACAGTTTGTTTTTGTCTGTCCTTTTCTAGGAACCATGAATTTTTCCCACAGTGTGACATAAATAGGCAGACTCTGTTCTACATTCCTGCCTGGATATGCAGTTTATACATCCCCCTCTAAAGCCCCAAAGAAACCATGTGTTGTATCAAGGCAAGGGTCTGACTTAATATCTAAGGGCAGCATTATGCTGACATCATCTCAAGTAGAGAGGTGTAATATCTACTTTTTGAAAATGAAAAAGAAACATAAATGCCACCCTCTTCAGCTGCCATGACAGCAGAAATGAAAGAATGGCTTGATTGTAATAAAAACATCTACCTAGTGTGTTACTCACTTACAAGGTGTAAATTGTTACAATTTATCCTGCAAATTAAATAGGATTCTGAATCCATTTTCTTACATTCATCTCACTGAGGCAGCTAGTGTGAGAAATTAAATCTCACATCAGTGATCGCCACAGAAGGACAGCACAGGGCTCATCAGACCCCAGGACAGGAAGGTGGGAGCCAGACATTGTTAGGGCAGAGTGCCACCAGACGAGAAGGGTGTGACCTGTACCCTGAGACCTGGCCCAACAGCCAAATTACCTGGTGACACAGCATTTTACACTATCTCACTATGCAAAATAGCATGAATTTCTATCTGCTCCACGAATTAATCCTACAGCTTTAAATTAATCCTTTAGCCTGGAGTTAAAACACAAGCTATGCTCAAAATGTAATAGATTCAGCATTTCATCTCTTTACTACTCAGTTTCAAGCCTGAACACTAGAATCCTTAAGTTAGCATTTAATGCTTATCTGGTTCTGTCAGAGCACATTATACCAATCTTTTGTCAGAATTACTATCAGCGCTAGTGGCAGTACTAAAACTGTTAAAAATATCCAAACCACAGAGGGATACACGGGCATTGCTGTGTAGCCTTCAGAATGGAGCATGGGAGCGATGGAGCAACATTTCCCAACAACTTTACAGTCAGAGCTCTGGAGGTAAGAAAGGTCTAGATAAGTAAGAGGGTACCAAAGCCTTCCCAAATATCTCTGTCAGAGCCTGCATCCAAAATCACAGTCTTCAAACCATCCATACCCTGAACAACTGCTGCCTTCATGGACCAAATTTTGGAGCGGGAGACATTGGTTTGGGGTTTTAGCAGCACCACAAGCAGCTTCCTAAAGGCCAGGTTGCAGAAGCCCAGCTCAAGAAAACATTTTTTTTTCCCAGACAATGAGGTTAATGTCCCATAAGGTTTAATTTGCGATTCCAGCCTATTTCATCAGCACTGACCTTGGGGATGTTTTACATTCTTCTGCTGTACAACCTCCTGTTTGTTAAATCATTTAATGTTTGCCGTGACCAATGCTAAAGATCTCACAGCCTTTTATCAGCTCTAATGACAGTCTGAGTCTCCTTATCTATGGTGGAAATGTACTTCAAATGAGATTAGAGTTCATGCCACTCATTGTCAGCAAAATTTCTGGCTACTAGATTGCACTGACAAGTTCAATCTGACATCTATGAGATCATTAGAAGCTACAGGAGTTCTTCTTAGGAATATAAATGTGCAGACACTCAAACTCAGTGTTTGACACCAGTTCCAATAACAGTGCTGTGTTATGACCACCTTTTATTTTGAAATCAATTTGTTAGAAGTGTCAGAAAAATATTTCAATGCATAATAAAAATTAAAAAATAGTAAAAAAATTACCAAGAAAACAGTTAAACGTCACTTGAATGGTTAAAAATAGCAGTACAGCATTCTCTGTGACCAAACTATCTTTAATAGAAAAAGCCTTCAGCTTCTAATTAAGAAAACGTCTTCAGGATACAGCTGCCACTCAATTAGAGAACACAGAATTTAATTATCAGATTAGACTAACAGACATCTGTTTTACAGCTTTTGTGAGACTGCAAGGAGAATCAGCCTCTCAGAAACAGGATTCTCTGAAATGAGTAAAAAATAGAGGGATTGGACAGATAAAGCAAAGATCTGAACACCTGGGTAATCACACTGTCCAAAGGCTTTACCAAAACTGTAAATGCAGATACTGAAACATAGAAACAGTGAAAAAAGGTAACTTTGGGCAAGCTGATCTCTATTCCTACTGGAAGCAAGCACAAACATCTCATGTTGGTGTAAACCATTGTCAGTATCAAATCAACATGGTGTGATCAGTACTGTGCTAAAGTAAAAATATTCCTTGATTTGTAACAGTTCAGGAAAAAGGCAGTGCATGCACCTTGCCTGAGGACTCCACCAGATTGTAACAGGAATACATCCTGAAGAGACCACGTCCTGCCATGCAACGTTCTCTTCTCTATGGTGGACAGCAATGAGACTGGCTGCTAAACAAGCTGTATGAAACTGGAATTCATCACTGAATAGACCTGCCGTTGCTACCCTGTTCCCAGCCTAGGGGACTTCTCCAACTTACCATCCTCTGTGCATTTTATAAGAGCTTCAAACTTTAAACTAAGCAAAACCAGGAGAAGCAGCAAAGGAAGCAAAGAAACAAACAGATTAGAGAACACAGAGGCAGAGAAATGATAGGACAATATAAGTAAGCAGAATTTCTACTTCAGCAAAAAAACCCAGAGGTATTTACTTAATGTCCCACTGCAGTACACAGAGGCAAATTGTTACAAAATATACCACAGCCATAGTAGATACCAGAGTGGTAATATATTCTTATTTATTCATCTCAGTGACAAGAAATCAAATAAAAACATGAATATCAAATGCCAAAAACTATCTAAACAGCTCATCTTTACAAGGAAACTAATTCCAGCAACCCTAATAAAAAGTATCTGAAATGTCAAGGACTTTCTCCATTCATGTACTAAAAAGTTATTAGTTTTATATATTATTTACACTGTATAACACTTTGTGTCAACACTGTGCTAAAAGGACATTATTTAGGCCTGACAGTTTAACAACCAAAAATTTTAAAAATGCCAATACTCATCTCAGAAGTTACTTTTAGTTGGCTCACTGAGCCTTGCTGATGGTTTTGGGGATGCTGGCTCCCACAGGCTACCAGTTAGAGTCTGACTTCACTAGAATGAATGTTACACTGGACTTAAAAAAAATATTCGGCCCAACTCAATAGAACAAAATGCAGAATGTTTCATTTTAAATAAGCTTAATGAACAACTTTGCTGATTCTAACCACCTCCGCTCCCTCTCCTACATCAATGGAGCAGCAGCCACAAGAGCACTGCAGCAACTCTTACTTTCTCGTAACTCCAAGTGTGGAAGCAAATGGAAATGCTAAAAATAATCTGTGGTACAGTCTGTGTTGACAAAACACAGTGGTCGCCCACTATGACCAGCCTTTCGCTCCAGCAGCCCATCTACTGAAGTGCTTCTGCCTCATGACTGCCTTTGCCTGGCACATACAGCTACAAAGAACTGCAGAGACACCAGCCAGTTACTACACATGGCTTCAGAGGACACTTCTTTTGCACGTTTTTTGCAGTTAGAATAAGGCTTGGAAGATTTCAGCTTTCCGTACATACTCACCAGATCCTTTTCTGTCTTTCTATTGGCTAAAGCATCAACTTTGGAATCAAGCTCGCCTTGAATTTGGTCTCTCCTTTTCAAAACACCCTTAATACAGAAGAGGGAAAAAGAAGTAGTAAACTGCACCACATTTTAGCTATTTCAGAAAACTTGTCAAACACCTTGGCTATTTAATAAATTAAGCAAGATCACAGAATGATGCCATTTAATAATTTTGACATGATACATATACTTTCATTTAAAAAAAAATTAAAATTACAAAGACTTATTTTTCCATACCTGTATTTTAGCTTATGTATTTTTCAAGAATCTTAGTAAATCCAAAATCAGTGCCAGAAGAATCTGCCATACACATTGCTAGTTATATGAGCAAAACTGCAAAAGCCGTTTAATTGGTATCAGCTCAACTTACTATCTATTCAAATTTTGCATATCTCAAAACAGCAACATGAGTTTGCCAAATCGGTGTCTTCATTGAGTAAAATTTACAATATAAAGTAGAATGATTAAAAACGGTATACAAGGCCTTATTGAAAATGTGACTTTAACCTTTAATATTATTTTGTAAGTGCCAAATGTAGTTCTGAAAAATCAGAAAAAATTAACAGAAAAATCAGATAAAATTACCATAGGAATGGTAGCTGTTCTACCACTGATATGTGCTTATTTTCAGCATATGTAATTATTACCTCCTTTAAAACTGTCTTATCAGGTATTGGGTTTCTAGCATAATGTAAAAAAAAAAATCAGAAAGGGGAAGGAACATTACTTGTTAAGCTACAAAACAGGAACAGTATTAACAAATTAAATTTCCATTTCCAGTGCTGATTTGCTCTGAGACCTGGATGAAGCCTTACAAATTTCTCTTTGTCTTAGCTTCCTCATCCATAAACGCACGCTTAGGTATGCTTGTCTTGCAGAAGTGTTGCAAGGCTTTAGTCCTTTTGAAAAAAAATCAGAAGCAGGACATATATAATTACAAAGCTCAAAACCTTCCTTTGGTTTACCTTGCCACAACTGGTTTTACTGCTTCTGCTGCAGATATGTTCAGTATTCATCTCTAGGACAGGGCATGTTGAAACAGCGCAGGGCACAAGCAGCTCTACCTTCTCTAGCTCTCTTATGTGACTGAAAATCCCTTTGAGATCTTGTCACTTTATCAAACACAGTAGAATAAATTAGGAGGTTTTTTCAAATAATTTTTCCATGTTTCTTTTTGATCAGGTAATCACTATAAAAAACTGGTAAACCTGACTTTGGGCTATTCCAAGTAAAAGATTAGCAATATATACAAATGCTGATAAATCTGCTCTTCAACAGCTCAGAATCTTTTGGTTAGATAAATATAGAAAATGTTTAGCTATAAGCACAGAAGCAAAACAAATGTCTGGAACAACTTTTCTTCATAATACAAATGCTTTCTCTTTTTTACTCTTTATTTTGCCTCTTTCAAAACTGTTTTAGTGCCTGCTATCACAAATTATAAAAGAAAACAAACTATTTTAATATTAAGGTGCTACAACTATAGACAAGTGCTGACTTCTAAAGACAAACAGAAGGACTATATTTTAAAACATATTATTATACTTTTACAGTTTTTTGGTGTAATATTTAATGGTATCCTGCCACAAAACCCTCAAATTCTTTTAAGTGAATTCATAAACAATTAATGCTGTATTTTGTACCCTGAGGGACAGCAGTTTTGGTCTGTGGGTCAGTTAGGAAGGATCTGGTCCAGATCTAAATATTTTAGCTGTGAATTCATTTCATTCCCCAGTTAAAGGCTGAACTCACAACACTGGAAAATACAAAGACTGTATTGTATTGATCACACCTCGTTCTGCACATTTGCATGTGATCTTGGCAGCACCACACAAAGGTCCCCGTGGTGAGGGGTTAAACACATCTCTGGAAGCACATTTACTACTGTGTGACTTCCCATGGTATTTTTTGTGTGATTAGTTTTACCCTCTCCAAACTCCAAGAGCAAAGTATGCCAGAACAAAAATAAAAATCCATAGTGAACGAAGGGAAAGGGACAATTGTAGAATAGCAGTGAGCTACTGAAGGAAGATTTTTCCTCTGGACAGGACCTCATGGCAGACTAATGTGTGTTTCAAGTGCTGCATCAAGAAAACTGCAAGCAGAAAAAAATGCAGTGGGGAACAGCTACTTATAAACTGTGCATGAAGAGCCAGGTAGTCACCCTGGGGCTTGTCCACAGAAACCTCTTTGTGCTCTGGACAGAAAAGAAGACCTGAGAAAGGGTGAGGATGAGCCAGGCTGCAAAACAGAAGGTCATGGGCTGGCAGAATCTCTTCAGTAGCATGAAGGCTAGGATCACTCATGGGTAACAGAAATTCTGAAAAACTACTTCTGGAAGTGGGAGAGACGAAGAAGAGCTGCAATTGCTAGGATGGTAATCTCTTAAAACCTTTAAGCATAGCAGTACCTACCTTCACCTACCAGCATGTACATGTAAATAAAGAGGACATTTTGTAGGGCCCCTTTTTCAGTGAAGCTTGTTTTAAATACAGCAGTCATTGCAGCAGTAATTCTTAACCTCTCAGTAGCTGAGCCTTACTGAGAAACTCTGCACAGTGCCAGCAAAGGCTCAGTTACCTGGGGTCTTGCTCTACCCATGGCCTGCAGCACACTGTCAGCCCCTACTCAAAAGGCACTGCAGAAGGAGCTGGACTCCCAGAAGTAACAGAAGAACAGATACTGCAGCTGGCATTGCTCAAAACCTAGACAAAGAGGGGTTTGTACACATGTTCTGCTTTCTGGAGACAGCAAAGTGGGAATTATGACATGCTGAATTCAGTTACTTAATTATGCTGATTATCCATCAGCACTGAGTATATCAACTCTGGAGTATGATTTTTTACGTTCTCTCCAAGTGTAAGAAAAATACATACATAACGGGAACTGAGAGCAGTAGCTTATGGCAAAGACTAACACATGCTTATATAATGGCACAGGGACTGGAAGTTCCCTGCTGTTCTGGAAAAAGAAAACATAGTTTAGGAACAGCTTCTAGAAAGGGAAAAACCTCTCCACTCCTTTTCCCACACACAATCTGTTACTCAATGAGTTCATATTCTGTCAGTGTCAGAGAAGGTCTTTCGCAGCTGCTGTTCCCAAAACCTTTCGGCTACAATGCAGAGATCACTAAAGATGGCAAAACCAGACACCCTAGCACAGCTACCAAGGGCTGCCTGCCAGGCAGAACTATTAAGATCTTCTTATTTGGAAGGGGCATCTCTGGCCTGATTAGCAAGGGAAACAGGACCAACCAGATTCCCTGCTAACGGACAGTTATCCGATTCTGCAAATATTTTGTAATGAGTAAATACAGGGACTGTAAAGTCATTTTCATCATTCTCTCCTAGACCTTGTCACTGGACTAAGACAAATTTTATTTACAGCCACAAACAATCCTTAAAGGAACCTTACCATCAGAATTTCACTGTAGAGAACATACTCATGTAAAATTGGCAGCAGGTTTTCTGAGAGCCCTGCCATTCGCTTCTCTGTAGCCTTGCAACACCTGTCGATGCAGCTGGCAATGCCCTTCAGGGAGTCTGCTAAATCTTCTTCCGATGCTGACCAGAGGGTGTGGATGGGGCCGTATTCCTTCATTTCATTAAAATAGTCTTAACAGAAACATATACAGATATTACTCTTTGTTCATTAATAGATGTCTAAGGGATACTAATTACAACCTCATATTTACTGTGAACAAACCAAGAAGCTAAGGCTAGTGTTTAAATTTGCTCAAATGACCAAGGTAAGTAAACTCCAGTCCACTGTTTATGAATAAACTAATCAATTAACATATTGTAATTAAGTAGTTTCAAGAAATCTATCAGCAAAAATGTCCCAGTCATTTCAAAAGGACACACATGCTCAGGCAGACCTGAAGAGTTGTACTCACACACCCTGCATTAATGATCTGTGTTACTTCACATTGTCTTCACACGGAGCGACAGGAGCCACAGCAGCCGTGGGCAGCAGTTGGTCTGATTTGTGTCTACTACCCTGAATTCCTCTGCTGCTTGGAACAGTAATGTTCCAAATCCTGTCTTGGTTATTAAAACGAGAAGCTTTGTTATGTCCCAAAAGCTTCAAAAAAACCTCTGAAGTTCACTCCAGTTTTGCAGGTGTTATGTCCTTCAGTAGTTTTTATTAATTTAAATACAGGGATATCCTACAAATTACTTCTCTTATGTCTCTAGACCAAGTGATAATCTGTAAGCAGAGAGAAGGCCCAGAATTCACTGTGCCATTAGGTAGGGCTAAACGTGGGCAAGGCTCCATGTGACCAGGAAGCTGCTGTGAACGCACTGGTCATGTATCAAAAACGCACTTTCATCGCTACTGAATTTATAATGAAGAAATGCCCTAGAAAAGATGAAAGCAGTTGTGTGGCATGAAGAGTGTAATGTTTACTTTGAAATTAATTGGACAAAAAAACCTCAATGGAAGATGTAATCAAGAATCTAACATTAAGCTACTGCAAACAGAAATGTCTGAATCACAGCTATCAACGGTTCCTATCCACAACAGTGCAGCCCGGCACACAACCGTTCTGACATGTGCTATTTAGAAAATCTGGGAAGAAGATATAACTACAGCATTTGGAAGCATGTCAAAATTCTTAAGGTTTTCCAAGAATTTGGTACTGATGCCTTGAACCTACAGACCTCAGCTACTTCCATGGAAAGGAACAATATCAAAGGGAGCTCTTTTCACCAACATGTATTTTCCTTTTATAAGATCCTTCCAATTCAGTGAGGACATGCTGAGATCTGGTGCCGCACAATAAAGCACAAGGGCTCAGTTATTAAAGAACACAGTGCAGCTTTTCACATTACACAGACAAGAAAATACCTCAAGTGCTGCCCAGTGGAAATTCTACTGAACAGGCATAGTTTGAGAACAGAGTAATTTCAGAATCTCAGAAAAGTCAGTAATTTAGCATTTCAAGTAGGTGTGCAAACTGCTGGTACTTAAGGAAAAAAATAAGATCAAGCCATCCTTCTTAAGAAAACTCTTTATAGACACAGCTTACCATGACAGAAATTATGCCCAACAGTAAAGCTATTAAAAAAAAAAATCTACTTGGTCAACACAGAAGAAAGGTGAAGAATGAAACCAAAAAAAGAGATGTTTAAAAATATGGAATCTAGATAGCATTATGTCAGTATGAGATTGCCCTGAAATTAAAAAACAAAAGGTTATTCAGTTTTCCAAAAAGCGCAAGTAAAAAGACAGCCACACTTACTACATTTTCTTCTAAGTTTCTCATAAGTAGCTGAATGACATGTTAAAACTCTTCCTATTAAGAAATTATGAAAACTAACTGGAAGATCTGTCAAAACCATAACCATTAAGAAAATCACAGTATAAACATAAATCTCCCTTTTTCCTTCCGAGCTGGAAAGAGCATTTTGCCTGGCATGATAAAAACTAATTTACTTTTCCAATATATTAATATATTAATTAATTTAATATATTAAATCAATAAAACTGATACTTGTTTTCTACTTACCCCTTTCTTCCTTGTAAATCCTGTGAGCTATTTTATCTAGCAAGTTTATTTTCTGACTAAATGTTTCCATGTAATCGTTGATTTCTGTAAACATTCCAGGACGATTTTTAACTGCTCCTCTTACTGAGGACGCCACAGCTCTGACGGTCTGTCCCATCCTGCTCAGCAAACCAGGACCCTGCTTCTTGTGAGAGGAGAGTTCCTAAAGACAGAATAAGCTCTGTTTACTTCCAAGTACTTTTTTTCATTCTCTGAAAATAAGACATAAAGCTTTTTTTCTTTTATCTTTTTTTTTTTTAAATAAAACTACATTCATAAGCCTGAGTCTTTTTGGGGTACAAATCTTATGTTATGAGACAAGTGTCAGAATTGTACCTGTCATGTGCATTTATGAGCCAAGCCTTTCTGCGCAAACACAAGCATGCCATGTATCATGCTCCCCAAGAACGGTTAAAGATGGCAGAGAACCTTTACCCCTCCATTCCTCAGGGTGACTTAACTAGTTTCCAATTTAGCTTTTTGAACAGGAAAGCAGAGGTAATGATTGCAGAAATAAGTCACTGAGAAAAGCAGACAGTGTTCCCACTGGAGGAAGTAATTCATCCAGTTTTTTCATCTCTTTTTAAATGTTGCTAGAATAACCTTTGCTGAAGTTCAGAGGCAGGCTTTTCTGAGTACAAAACTCCAGTCTGCAACTGGGGACATCTTGCAACAATGCAACAGGAAATTCTTTTATGAGACCAGTATAACTTAAAAAAACCCCAAAAAACAAAGAGATGAAAAAGACAGTGCCATGCCAAACCAATAATTAATTACAAATACTGTTTTCCTCATAATCTTGGAAGCTTATGTGTGTACCAAAAAGCGTGCAGACTTGACATACTGTGAATTTGCCACAAAAAATCCAGAATGCAGTAACAAAAACTACTTTGGAAGGTACAGCAACATTTAGGATCACAGACATGATTACCAAAACCACAGAAGAAAGGGTTATCTTGAGGTATGTATATTCCATAAATCCCTGCCTTCTTCTGACACTTCTGTAACAAGCCATGAAATGACACTATTGAATACTGAGCCAGGGGGACTCCAGATACACTCTACTACACAAGATGTGGTTTCACATAACTGTAGATAAAAACAAAGTAATTTTACCCAGGCTTGTGCAGTAAGAAAAATTTTGAAGTCTTTGTTGAAAGTTAAAGTTGGATGATCAGCAATACGATTCAAAAATTTATGTAAAGCTTTTCTTCGAGTTTCAATGAATTCATCACTAAATCGTTCCACCATGCCCTTCATGATGAATTTTTCAGGCAATGGCTAAGGAAAAAAGAAGAAATATATTGTATAATTTGCATAATCTTAGGAGTATTATAGTAGTTCTTCTACTTAAAAAAAAAATTGGTCTACCATGCAAAAATCCAAAAGCTATATAAAGTTATCATATTCAACTGAGGTATAACATGGTTCTTGTGATAGCATAGTTCTTGTAACACATAGTGCAGAAGAACACAAATACAACTAAGAAAGAAGAGCATAAATTACTGCAAATGGCACCATTAAAAACCTAATAAATACCTTTATGTGATTTTTAATTATCACATGCATATAAAGCTAATGAAAATAGTTGGCCTAATGTTTGTGAGACTTCAGAAGTTGAAAAAAGACCTCAAACATCTCTGCATAAAACTGGAGCTGTCTTACAAACAAATAAAAGTAACAAACAAACAAACAGGAATAATCAGTGTCGGATGTGCTTCTTCAAGTTTGCTCTTCAACCAAAGGAAATCCTGGTATCGTCTTCGAACTTCGTATTCACTGGAGTCAAATTCACTGCGGGATGTCTGAAAACCAGAGGCAGAAACAACAGGCTTAGGTTACAATACAAGAAAAAGAAAAGAACACCGCAGTTTTAGATTTTGGAGAAAACTGAGTACTTGAAGGGAATGCATACATTTTGCCCATGTTATTTGGTTGCTGTTATTTTAAAGTACAATGATCAATTCCTTGAAGAGTTAAAACACATCGTGTTTTAGCAATAAATCAATGTTCTATTGGGGAAAAAAGGAAAAAAACAAGCTTTTAGCTGCACTTCATGCATTGACATAATAATTGCCTTACCACAGTGTTTCCAAAATATTTCAGTAATTAGTTTAGTGTTGCATTTTCCTTTTAGCAATCACAGTTATGTTCATTACTTCTAGGGCACTTTTTTTAAAGTGATTAGTCATCTACTAATGAGAAAAGTCCATTTTTTAGCATTCTGAACGAACTCCAAAGAGCTGACATACATCCTTGGGACCTGCTGACACTAATCAACAATCCCCCCATTCAAAACATGAAATCTTCAGCATATTACAGCAATAACACTTCTTGCACTGCTTAATAGATTCTGCATCCCATCATCAATTCCAGTTTTGTAGCCATTTGTTAGAACTTGCCAACAAACCTTTAATGTCTACAAAAAATCCTTATTACAGAGTTACAAAATTGTCAGACCAGGAGATTTATTTTATCACCGCTCTGTCTTCTAGAGGCAAGCCACAAAGAGCCCATGTTTCCATTAATATGTGATATTTAGCATTCATTGTTGCACAGAGATTTATAATGCGATGCAAGTAAATTCTAAAAACCTCAAAACATGCTTTTGTAATCCAAACATTTTTGTTGAATAAAAATTTTTCAAGGTATGTGGGAGGAATGCTATTACTTTATCATCAACAGCCAGCACTCCAAATTAAAGATGATAAGAAAGGACAGAAGAGATAAAAAAAGGCAAAAGCAATCCACCTTACGGCCAATCCATACTTGCCGGAAGAAAAAATGTTCACTCGTCTACAGAAACATGCATAAGGGAAAATTATTGCTAGCAACCTAATGAAGATAGCTCTCTTCCTACTCTTTAAATATTTTATGAGGAATTGATATCTCCTCTTATTTAAAGATGAATAATTCCCATTTGAAAATTTGGGTTTAAATGAATCTTTTAAAAAGAACTCAAAGAAAAATAAATTAACAGTGCAATTTTCAAAATGCAGCCTGCAGAATATTTGCTGGTAATCTCAGAAGACCTGGCTGGTCTCATAAGGCTGACTTTCCTCCTTATTTCCCGTAAATAACTTGCATTTAGGACAACTAAAAATACACTTCATTGTCTTCCAGAATTACTTTTTCATTACAGAATTGTGGCAGTTTCCCCAGAAATCACAAGTAACTGTAAATGGGAAACAAACATCCATGTGATAATGGATGCAATTAGAAAAGAATGGAATTGAAAGATTGTAGCAGGTAACATTTATGCCAGACAAAAGACCCGTAGCCTCCAAATGATCCAAAAGTCACAAATACTTGTGCCAATGTAGTGTTTTCAAACTGAATCAGTCCTTCTGCTGTTTCATGTTCCTGCTGAAGATCACAACATCAAATGTTATTCTCATATAGCACTCATTTTGCTATTGAAGGATTATTAACTATTTTCTCAATATAAATAATGCAAGCACCTCTGTATGCAGACTTACACTGATTTTTTTTTTCCCCAGAATCAACCAGTTTCATACAGTTTTAGTTGTCTGTAACTCATGGCAACATCAGAGTACAATTTAAATTTAGAAATATCACAGAGAATAGTATGGAAGAAGAGCGAAAATGCTACTGGTGTTATCAAAGTAAGTCCTTAGAGCCATGAATAGATGCTTACCTTTGTGACGACTCTGTACGTAATAAATGTTTCAATGGCTGTAATGTGGCTTTCAGGATCATCAACTGTAATGAAGAGATCTCTTAATTCTGGTCCATCTTCAAATTTATACTGGTTTATCATTGATGAGGGGGATATTGGCATTGAAGGACTGAATGAGTTTACCTCAGCCAGAGATGTATCCTGCAGATAAAACATGAGAAGATCCATTTCAATACATCTTTGTATACAAACACATATGTCTCAGATGCTAAAATGGCAAGCTTTTAAATAAACTGACAGAACAGATATAACACAGAGCAGACGAAAGAATTATATAGTACCTAGCAAGCCTATTCTTTTCAGTATGTACTTCAGTGAGGATGTAAGAAATGAGTCTTATTCCAAAACTTTTGAAAGAGCAAAATACTACCATTTGAGAAGAATGTTATGCAAAGAAAACTTGCCTATGAATGGTAAAATTAGTTACGAATCCAAGTACCCATTAATTGTGTAGAATACTTATCAGCTTTATTAAAACGTTAAAAGCCAGTTGCTCAGGACTTACGATGTTTGAATTATTTCTAATAACCTGAAGAGGGTGGATAAAAACCCGATGATTTAAAAGAAAACAAGACAAAATCAGAATCAGAATTTTTATTGTAATTGGATATTTCAGTTTGCATGTATTTTAAAATAAAATTTGAAATGGAAAACAATTACAGATACATAAATTAATCTTTTTCTTTTTTCTAAAGGAAAACAGTAAGTAAGGATGAAGTACAAATTTGCTGCTTAATTTCTAAAAAAAAAAAAAAAAGTCAAACCACTATTTTGCTGAAGAGGAAATCCACTTTTTGATAGCATCAACCACTTCCACACAGCTCTCTAAGAATATGTCCCCATAGCAGCTGCTTCCGCTCAGTGCATTCAGTGGTGATCACTCAAGTGCTGAGAAATGGAGTGTAAATTGGAAACAAGCAAGAAATCTCATTTGCTTCCTTAGATGCAAGTCTGGATGAGATCTACTAATCTAAAATCTTGAAGGATACAGTTACTAGGAAAATAAATTGAAATCACTAACTCCATGAAAAAGCATAACAAATTATTAAACCATTAGAAATAAAAAATTAGAGCAATTGAAAGAAATCACTATATTTTAAATAGCAAATACTGTATACTTTTTTAATATATGCATTGCAATGAAGTATTTTCATAACAAACTTGAAAATTAATCTACTTTCTAGAAGTTTTCTAAAAGCATAGTTAGACTACACTAACCACTGAGTGACAGTTGAAAAAGTTGCCCTTTCCAGTGCCTTGTTTACTATGGAGGAAGGACGAAAGGGATGTAGTTAAAGAGAAAACTGCTTGAGTGCCACGACTGGAAATGTGTGAGGCCACACAAACCGGAGTCACGGCATCATCCCAAGGCTGCTCTCATGGGAGTGAAGAGCACACCACCGGAGAGCTGCTGAGCTGGGTGAGAGTTCTTTTTTCCCTTTGAATTCAACTGGATCAAAACTTTCTCTGGAACATCTTATCTTGCTCCTTTCCTGCCTTAAGCTCATTGCCTACTGCCATCCCTCTCCTTTGGATTTATCAATGTACTCCCACAAATATGGAGGAGAAAGTTATACTGGGAATTATGCCCAGAAAGCACTTATGTACCAGTTCTCCTCCCATCATTTACGTGCCGTTCTTTGAACAGGGAGACAAAAGCAACTCGGAAGACTAAAGACTTTAAATATTATACAGTGGCTTCCTTGTACACCTGTCAGTCATTTTACTTTATTCAGTGTGTTTCTACACATGATTTCTGGTATCCAGCCAGCACTGTCCAGAGTGGTGGAGAATAAACAGAGAAGCTGTTTTGAGAGCCCACTAGCACAGGCTGGCCACAGTCTGGATGAAGAATGAGGACTGCTAGTTCAGAGCAGCCCATGCGATTCAAAGCGCTGAGACAACGGGAAATTTCCAGGGAAAGAAAAATGCATGTGAGCATGTAAGGGACTTGAACGGCCATATAACTTGAGGAGTAATGACTCTGCAAGGCCTAAATTGGATCAAGGTAAATGTGTTTCATATTTTCTCATTTTCCATGGGGCATTAATGTCTTAATGTTTCATTCCTTCTTCTAGGTTGCTACTAAAAATTTCTCTATACATGCAGGTTTCTGAAAGTATATTTTTATGTGGAAGAGCTTGTGAATATGTGGTGTGTGAAACAAAACATAGGCACAAAAATCCATAGAATAAGCAGGGCTTCAGATTTGTGTAATACAGGTCTAGTAGTCATGTGCACATGAATGAATGCATGTGAGTTTTAAACAAGTATCTCTCTCTTTATCCTCATGATACTTCAAGTTTACTTACAGTAGTTCTTGAAGTTCATGTGAGCTAGGTCTGATGTCATCACAGAAATACAGTTAAAAAAAGATGATAATTTTCTGTACAGCTGTAATTTTGTGGTTGGAACTATGTTTTTGTGTGCATACAGATTATGGTAGAAGGAGTTTTGTGGCACAGGACAAACAGACAACTCCTCTAGCTCCTGTGTTGTGAAACCTTTTTCCTCTTCATCCATGCAAAAAGCATCAAGGCCCTGTCCCAGAGAATTATGTCCTTTCCTGTACCTCCCCCAGCCCCACCTACCTGCAGTACCCCTTCTCCTTCCAAGCCCTTTCCCTCCTGACAGAGCAGCTGGCAGAGCTATGTGTGCGAGTGAGGCCTTTTGATTTACTGGCCAAGGGACCAAACAGAAGATCAACGAGCTTCTGGCAGCTCTCATTTCTCTAATACTTGCAGCTACTCTATCTCACTCTCGCATTTGATTGCAATTGGTCAGTAAGACTCTAAAATAAATAAGGGAAGGAAAACACTCACACAGCAGGAGCAGCCTCAAAAAAGAGCACACAGCTGAGTCTGCAGCACTTTGTAGAAGACATTAAGCCTGGGAGTTTGCCTAAACACGGCTCTTTCCCAGAGCACAGGACCTTGACTCAGGGTTGCCGCCATGCCTCATCCATCCATCCCTACCTCCCAGTACGGATCCACAGCTTGCAATCACATGAAGCTTTCCCAGTGCTAGGTGTCACTTAACAAGGAAGGCAAAGGGTCTCTGAATGGGTATTGTGATACATGCAGTACTCCACACTTAGAAACTAATGGAA
Organism: Oxyruncus cristatus; assembly: GCA_013399855.1. Lineage (NCBI taxonomy): Eukaryota > Metazoa > Chordata > Aves > Passeriformes > Cotingidae > Oxyruncus > Oxyruncus cristatus. Next base: position 1,361,691 of record VXAY01004491.1, read on the forward strand.
GAAAGCAGCTTGAAAACATTGTATCTGTGTGACTCAGAACTCAACCCCTAAAAGTCTGCTGAAAAGAAGTCAGAACTTTTTCAATGGTAGTGGAAACTAGGATAAAATGAAATGCACACCACATCGGGACATGGTTTATCAGAGCTGCCGAAAAAGATGCTGATCTGTAATATTTGAGATATGTCAGAGGATACCAGGTCAATGGCTTATGACACTATCAGGTTAAATGTCTATGGATTTTCATGAAATAAAAGCCCAGTATTTACATTTTGAGTAATAACTTAGGGTATTGAGGTTGACAATTTTTAAAAATCTCGTTTTTCACCATCTGGGTAGCTGGCACACTGCACTGACTAAACTGAGAAAGATGAAGTCGACGGCAGTGGCAGGCACCGAGCTCTGCACCGCTGCTGCCGTCCTGCTTGGCCTGCAAATGCTACCCCACTACCTTACAGACACTGGCATGAGGAACCCCATTAAGGTACAATTTAAATCCAGGTAGTCCTGGAACAGTATGTTATGGAAAAATTGGTTTTACAATACTTAATTGGAAGCTACATTTAGCCTGTCAGTTTCCCTTGAATATATGGAACGTGAACAAATAGGGTGTAAAGCCTAAACAACCTCACAGATTTTCATCAGCTCGAAAGATCAGCACCTGAAAACAAATTGCACTTGAAAACAAACTATGGATTTCTGGTCTATATATACACTACAAGCATGTGTCCAAACTTTGGAGAGAAGGCTATATTTTAACATAATATGACAATTTTTTTTGTTTGCAGGGAATAATTTATCATGTTGCACAATAGTAAAGATTTCATATAAGTAAGAAATATTTGTCATGAAGCCAGGTAGAAATTTAAAGATATAGGTATTTGCCATATAGCATCAGTAACTTTTATCAGCTCCACTGGTTTTTATTTTTCATTCCCAAGGGGAATAGGTCTTGACAAGCAAGCAGCATAACTGTTGATACACGGTACTGATAGGCAGATACTTTCATGCCAAACTGCCCGAACTTACCTCATAAAAGCAAAAGGATTCAAAGGGAGCACAAACAACTAAAATAATATTTTAGCACTACTTTTGCATTCACGTTCAGTGAACCATTCATCTCTTTATGTTAAACTGGTGCTCTCCTAGAAGAACATAATTCAGCTAGACCCTAGTTATGCTTCAGAAACACACAGATAACTTGGTGAAATTTAGCCTGATGTCGTTCATCTTACAGACTATTAAATGACCTAATAGTTCCTGCTGGCCTTAAAAGACATGAGTTTCAAGAATTCTACTAGAGTCAAAGTTTAAATACACAGCTCCTTCTAAGAAGGAAGTCTTTATTCCAATGGTTTTATTCATGCATATTACAATGTATCTCACCTACAGAAATATAAAACCCCACACATTTAATCCGTATCACAACCGGTCCTACTGAATATATGTATGTTGTCGCTTTTTCGAATCAGAAATGTATCTGCTGTTTCTCTCCCACGGCACACATCCTGTCACACAGCAGTTCACATGCCTCAGAGGGTGAACAGCACCTTAGCCTCTGTATATATTTTTTCCTCCTTAGCTCTCTGTACGTCTTTATATTTTAGATGCTGCCTTGATAAGCCAAATAGATCCATGAGATGTTCTCTACTTTAACTGCTGAGGAGGCAAGAGGTAAGTCTCATCTTAACCAAATCAGTACAAAATGAAAAACAATAAACGTGGTAGCCATAGCACACTTCATTGATTTAATTAAAATCAGTAGTATTGGCAAGACTGGCACCCGTGTACCTAGCTAACTGTGTGCTTTCTGAACATGGACCCTAATATATTGTCAGTTACATTTATTTTATTCCCTTCATCTCAATAGAGATGTTAACTTCTCAGGCCTCCTATGTGAAGGTGGGAGACTTCGTCTTTCAAAAGAAAAACTGAAACTTGCAAACATTTATTTATATTTAAACACTACTGCAATTACTAAACACGAGTGTTTATTTAATTTACAGATACATGTATGGTACATAACGAACGTAAGTGATGATAAGGTTACAGCGAGTCCAGAGTACAGGGCACACTTAAGGTAAGGGCAGTCATGACTCGCACCGCTGGTCCGAGGCAGCGAACCCGCGTTTCGTGCCGGAGAACTCTCCCGGGGCTCCGTGGCCGCCGAGCGCTGTCCCCAGGCAGCCCCGCGCCCCG
>VXAY01004491.1:1364562-1451168 GCA_013399855.1 Oxyruncus cristatus
CGGGACAAGACGGCCCAACGCCCACGGGCGTGTTCGTGGAGGCGCGGGGCCCCTGCCCGGGAAGCCCCTGGCGCTGCCGGGGACTGGGCGGGCCGGGGGCAGAGGCCGTGGGCGAGCCCCAGCGGGGCGGTCGTGGGGAGCGTGTCCGCTGCTGGCCGGGACCGCTGGGACAAGGGTGTGCAGTGCCTCGGGCTGGAGAGCCTCGGGCGGTCGGGCAGCCGCCCGCTCTGTCCTGGGGAGCCCCGGCAGGGACTACCCAGACTTTCCTGCCTTCTCCGGGCTGGTCTCTCCCCTCCTGGTAGGCGCCCGGGGCCCGCTATGGGAGCAGCAGGCCGCGAACGCGCCCTGCCCGTCGCCTCTGTCACGCCTGGGGCGGCAGCTCTGTCGCTGCAGCTGGAGGCTCGTCTGCCCCTTCGCCCTGGGGCCAGGTGCGCTTCCTGGTGCTGGGGCCAGGGACTGCCTTGGCGTCAGGGATTTGCTTGTGAGAACAAATTGACAACACATCAGAAAAGGAGCGCGAAGAGAGACGCCAAACATTTAAAACCAGTAAAACTCTTCCCTTTTTACAAAGTAAAACCATCAGAAGTGGAAGTAATGGCCGGCGTTACTCCCTGCAGGAGCCAGGGATGAGTAGGGAGGTGGAGTAAGGTGGGCGCTGGTCTGACTTGGGTGGTTTTCAGTGCTTCCCTGAGCGACTGGATGCTGCGCTGGACACACGGGAGCTCCGCTGCGGTGTCGGGCACGTCACCCAGGCCCACTTTGGCTCAGTGTAGAACAAGGCATGTCTTTACAGGCGCTGCCTGAAATATCTGAAGTCAACTTTGTTGTTGATGTAAGTTTCAGGAATCCTGGGCGGGTGCTTAAACAGGCACATACAATATAGTCTTTGTGTATCTTGGTTCCCTTGCTGTCAAATTAGAAAACGCAAACCGCGTCATCAAACGAAAGTATTTTGAAAAGTATTCGTGAAACACTCCTGACAGTTGATGAGGAAATTCATTTGGTATTTCATGCTTTTCACGGAGATCTTGAGACACAACTTGAAATAAAGGGATAAAAAGAAACACTAAATGTTCACTGAACTGTGCAAAGAGAAAAAGCTTATGCCTGCCTAATTAGAAAATGTATACTAAGACATTTTAATTCTTGTATAAAAATAATTGAAATTCAGAGGGAGCTGGGGCCAGTGTCTCGCTACACGTTTTGGATGACAGAAGCCCTTGCTGCAGTAGGTCGCTTTCGCGGGGAGCAGCCGGCAGAGGGAGATGGGATGCATCTATCCTGAAGACTCCACTGATGTTTCAGTAAGTCAAAATAGACAATTTCTGTAGTTTTGAAGTAACAACTTCCTCTGGTACGAGATCCTCAGTTTTCTTTATGACCCTGTGTAGACTGCCCCTGCCCTGCTGCTCTTTGCTGTGCCCAGCTCAGTGCCTCTGAGGAACCTAGGGTTTCTTTGGTGTGCTGCCTTCCTCATAGACTATCACGGGCCTTCAGCTGAATGCTGCTCACTTCCAGGTGCTGCAAGGTGCAGGCTGGGGTTCCTTGAGGTGCAGGTGCTTCTTATCTGGTATCAAATCTACAGCTCTTCCCACCTGTGGCTTTTACAGTTCCTTTCCAGTGTCCTTGCTGCTCCTGTATCCTCTGATTACCTTCAGGTACCAGAAACTAGTGAAAGGTGAATATAACACTATAAATTTTCTATGCTTTCTGCTCTGTCCTTTGTACATCAGTGATGCATGTAGCTAGTTTGTTTTCTGACTTTGCACAGGTGGTGGGGGAGTTTTGTTTCCAGTGGGTTTGCCTCTATTTCACTGGTTCCTAGTACCATGCATTGTGCCCGAGGCCTGCAGTTTTTCTGAACAGAATAAGTACCTACAACCCATATAATGCCTGAGTTTTTGATATGTCTGTATTTAAATTCAGATGTTATACTTGTGAGGCAGTAACAAGATAAAAAAAAAACAACTCATCAAGGATCAGAATTCTAGACAATACACATCAGAGATGATAAATAAAAGACAGCCAGTCAAAGAGAGTATAAAAATGATGTACTGGATGTTTGAATACTAAGGCTGTCATATGGATCCATACTAATTTTCCAAAGTTTTACCATGCTCTTGGGTTCTTTATTTCTGTTTGAGAGAAATATCACAAGATGCTTTAATTGGATTTTTTTCTTATTATAGCTTTTTATTAGCTCATTAATCAAGCTTAAGAAGACGTATTTTTAGTTTCCTTGCTGGCAGTGCTTATCTTTCTGTGCTTTATATTTGAAGTATCAATCTGTAAGGGAAAAGTTTTCATTGTCCTTCACTCTGGGAAAATATGCATTGCATTTAGCAGTTATTTGGAGGTTTAATCATCACAAGGACCCTTGCTAAAGCAAAATAGGAGAGCGTTCTGTCATCACTTACAGCAGCCCTCCCCACCCTCTACACCAGTTATTCCTAATTTCTATTGAAAGGGCCCAGTAAGCAAATGTATCTTCAGGGCACCTACCCTCCCATGCCGAGTCCCAGGGGATTGCCAGCACCTCTCCACTCCAATAGCAAAAGAAGCATTTAACAGACTCGGGAATTTGTTGCTCATTTGCTGTGGTAGGACCAGAGGTGACTTTAAACAGTTGAATAATTGTGCTATTCAAGGATATCGCAGGTAGTGTAAATACAGAGCTACACTTAGCAAATGGGATTTACAGGTTTCTCTTGTACTGTCATTTCAGAACTGCATTGCTGTAGATCTTGGTTATTCTTAATTTAATGTGTGTATCTCCACAGGCTCAGTGTTTCATGAGCACCTGGGATTTACACACCTAGCCACAGATATCCTTCCCTGAACCTGTGGAATGAGATGTTGGCAATAATTAAGAGTCAATATGTCAGATATTGTTATGTCACGAATATTATTGCCCCACTTATTTAAAAAATAGCTATTGCACTGACACAATACTCAACAATATTTTGCTAAATAAATTTTAAATTCTGTAAAATATGGTGTTCTCTAAATACCTATACTGTCTTCATGAAATACACAACCTTTCCAGGCCCTCCTGCTCAGGAACACTGAGTGGAGTATTCTCATATGCCAGGATTGAGCTGCAGTTGCCTCCAACTTTTATTTATTCACTTAAGCCCAAAAAGCTGTTTTGTATTACAAAAACGTCAATATTATTCCTACTTGCATTTTATCTTTTTCTTTGGTAAGAGTGTTGATCCCAGCTAGTAATCCCTTCCAGAGTTGCTTTTCCTTGAACAAATTAAATTTACAAACACCGAAGCAGAACCAAGTTATTCCTTTGCTCTCATGGGCAGGCTGCATGTGATCCCTTTAGGCCGCAATACCACTTTGAATACTTAATGTTGACTTGTCAAGTTTCACCAACTGCACAGTGATATGGACAGGATTAAATCTTGTTTTATTTCACCATCTCCCTAGCCAGGCAGCAGCAGGGTATGGAGCCTCGTGGTGTTTTCCTCTGTTCCACCACTGCAGTGCAAATAAGCGTATTAGTGAATCTGCTGACATTCGGCATCTTGACGCAAACAAGAACGTTTTTCTAGATCTGAAATGGATTGTCAAGTAGCATTCTTGTCAGGGTTGTGTAGTGCATAAGCAGAAGTCATTATGTTTACACCCAGAAGATATTTTGATGTTAAATTAAGGGCTGACCTTCAAATCATACCATTTATTAGAGCAAGCTTTCTAGTAAGCTCCTTCTAATGGTTCAAAATAAGGTTAACTATTTATGTTCCAGGCCTGAACTCACAAGGAATTTGGAGCATTAAAACTCTCAGATACATTGTGAGCTGCTTAGCTTTGCTTGTTGTGTTTTGGTTGAAAGGTAATTGTTAAGCTCTAGTGTTATTTTTGTTGTTGTTGATACTAGTTTAAGTTTGGAAGGTGCTTTAGTTGAAATATTGTAAAATGATTTGTCTGTCAGACAGTGGATATCCTCCAAGCTTATTTTTCTCAGAGACTATCAGACTGTCTTTCCTTTCTGACTGCCCAAAGGAAATTACAATGTAGTGTACTCATAATCATGTTATCTCTTTTATAGCTGCAGATCATTTTTATGGCATTGTAGCTGTACAAAGCCCTGATCGATATCTGGAGACGTGCTATCCTTTAAAGTTATGTGACTCTGCCAAATTTTAGACATGAAAATATTCCAGGTGAAGCACTATTGAGCTTTATATTTTTTACAATATCTAAAAACAGTTCCCAAGCTTCATTAGTTATGAAAGCATTGATTGTTTTTTGGGGTTTTTTTGGTTTTTGTTTTTTTTTTTTTTGAGGGGGAGTAATACTTTGCACTGTTGTCAGATAAAGTCCATCTGTCTAATTTAGCATTGTCTTTCCTGCTGAAGGAATGGTTTCATGTTTCCAAAAATGCTTCTGTTCTTGTTTTTTGATGAATGATATATTTAGCAATCTGTACTTCAGGGCCTGAAATATCAGAGTATCTCCTAGTCCAAAAGTATGCAAAATTATGTTAACATACCTATAAAGGCTTATTGAATTAATTTGATATATGAATATGAGTTCCTTCTATTTTTAATTTTCCTGATGCCTAATTTGGAATTCAGCTTTAGGTAAAGAGAAACAGATAATACTGGACATCAGTAATCCTGTTAATCAATGACCAGGTGTCATTGTCCTGTTTGTTAAATAACTGAAATGACAGTGACTTATATGAATGTTATTTCTTTACAGATGTCTCTTTATAAACCATTTAAATTGAGGAATTCTGTATTTCAGCTGGTGCAGTGTAATAGCTCTGTGATCATTGTTTGCCCTTTTAGGCATGGGATCTGCCATTATTTCAAGATTTATTAGCCTTTGCAGAATTGCTTTATGAGGATTTAGCAATCTTTCATGGTCACACATGCTTTCAGTGACCCTAAAAGCTTTGTAGTAGGTGAGCCTAAGTAGGTTTATAGTAGGTGAGCCTACTTAAACCACTACAGGAGACAAGACATGTTGTGGTTGAATTAACACTTCATATTCAATATGTTTTAATAGATTTTTCAATTTTTTCAGACAGCAACTTCGTGTGCCTCTTCCTGTAGTTTATTACTACCAGAATGACGATTAAGGAAGTTTTTATATAAAAGATTTTTTTAGTCCTCGAAGCCACATCTGCACTGTTGACTTAAAATTTGGATCTACGTGTGACCTAATTAACATTTTATTGCTAAGTGATAGAAAGTGATATGTATATGGTCATTCATAAAACATGTGAAAAATTTATTCTACAGCTACACCGCCACTTTTATCTGTGCTCTGCCATAAAACTGTATAATACTAATTGTAAAGGGCAGTGATTCAAGGTCATTCTTACTAAGAACTTCCACTTTTTGTTTTACAGAGATCAGAAAATGTAAGAAAAACCCCAGCATCATAATGCAGAAATTAAAATGTGGTCATGTTTAGTAGATTATGACCCAGAGTTAAGAATGTGAACAGCATGGCTGCAGAGAGGAATTTTAAGTGATGTATGTGAAACTGCCAAAATGAGAATTGCAGCTGAAGGAGGTGAGCCAGCAGTCTAACTACAATCAATATCCAGGTTAAGTAAACAATTACAGTCTGCCAGAGTTGGAAGCAAATCCACGCAGCCTGACAGGGTACCTGCAGTGTCTTCAGGTATAAATTCTGAATTTAATTCATGGATACCTCTCTTGTCATTTACACAGACTGTAACTGATTTTTTTTTTTCCCCCCCACAATCTATAAGGCAAAGACTGTTCTCAGGGTATCAAGAGCTGTTGTTAGGTCTTTGCAAACAAATAATGCATTTCAACTAATAGTGGAGGTTGTTTTAAAAATCTGAAAACTAGTGAGACTCAGGATTGACCAAAAGAACAATGTATGTTATCAGACAATTTGATTGGACAGGGAAGCAGATTTATGAATAATTAAAAATTACAAAAGAGTAATATTAAGGTACTTTGTGAGCACTGAACTTGCCTAACATAGACATCAAGCCTAGAATGGAAACAGGTGTGTTTACAACATTTTAGGATAGTTTCCTTAGCAGATATTAATATGTGGAAAAGCCCTTGTGTGAAAACTTGGCAGTTGGTCTAACAGAAGATTCTTCCTCTCCTTGACTTCCTCTTCCTCTCCTAAATTATTTTGTTATAAAGTTGCTAAATAGCTCAAAGTAGTTTCACCACCATAAAAAAGAGATGCCCCCAAAGAGCCGAAATAGATTTATAGAAGAATGAATGTTTTTACATTGTGGCTTGATCTCTTACCCCTTACTTAGGCAAAATTTCTTGGGAAACCTCAAAATTTTCCTGATAGCAGACATACATATGAAGCTGGTAGTATAGTAGACAAGTATTCTACTAGTATTCCCTAATTTTGTATTTAACACCCCCAAAATATCTTTGATATAAAAGTATCAGTTGCTCCTAGTGGACAATTATGTGAGAATATTGGACAGTATTTATTTTCCAGTGCTCAGAACACATGAAAAGCAGCAAGCCAGCAACTGTCTGTTCTCCCACTGCATGTTGTGCTTGGGATTAGCTAAGGCAGGTGATATGTCTGGTGGGAATGCTATATAATGAATGTGTGAGTGAGGTGTGGCACGAGTACTCAGGACAGTAGACTTCATTAATTCAGCAGTGCTGGGTTTTGATTTTTGGTTGAGTTTTTTTTTGGTTTGTTTGTTTTGTTGTGGTTTTTTTTGTTTTGTTAGGGTTTTTTTTGTGGTTTTTGTTTGTTTGGTTTTGCTTTTTGTTTTGTTTTTGTTTGCTTGTTTGTTTTTTGGCGTTTCTAATTTTATTTCCTCTTAGCATGTCTTAGTGTGTTTTGCACTGTGTTAAATTTTGGTGACTCTTTGACTTCAAAACTGAGAAGTATTTGTCTCCAAATACAGACAAGAGCCACTGCCAAATTCTAGACAAGAATAGCAGAAGAAACATTTAAATTTCAAGGCTTTATATCATGATGTAATTCAAGACACAGTGACTTTGGACAGTATGGTCAGACTGCAGCTGCAAGAGCTCTAGATCAGAGAGGAAGGAACTATTCCAGCAGATGTGATTTATAGGAGCAACACAAGCAGTCACTGCTTCCTGCAGTTTTCTCTTTTGTGAGAATATGGGAAAGACTGGATTAATTAGGTCCCTATTATATTTGACTGACTTTCCACTTAGGAATGATGTGATAATGCATTTAAGATATTGACCCACTGGATTTGCAAGAGAACTTCTGTTTAAAATTAGGTTTGTGGATGGACTGTGGCATTGAAATGCTCTGTTCTGGTGCATTACAGTGAGCTCTGTAGTTAGACAGCATTGGCACTTGTTTACCACTGAGAGAAAGAGAAAAGCTGTTAGGCAAGATGAAACTGCAGGGAAGAGTAGGTGTATCTCCCAATCTCCTATGAATTAAATCCCTGTCATATTAGATGAAAGCTTAAATACATTAAATTTCTCTTCTTTATTCCTCTTTATAATAAGTAATTGCTAGAAGGATGCTATAGACTTTAAAAAGTGGAAGGAATATGGCAGAACTTGGGAGGTGTGTAGCACAACATTTATACTTAACCTACTCCATACTCTGAAAAAGTTTTGAAATGAGAGAGATCAGTTCCTTTACCCTTTAAGTTCATAACTGTGCTTTCCTTATCTGCAAAGCAAAGCTGCATGTTACTTTTGGCTTTATTGAACTTCGGAAACCTTAATAGAATAATAGGGTTTTTTTCTGTGCCATATCAGTTCAGAGAGCAAATGACTAGCTGCTAGACTGCATTTTTCAGCCTGTGGCTACATATGCTGTTGTAGTTGATTTGGTATTCTGTATGAATTCCTCTTTAAACTGACTTAATGATTTATACTATCAAATTGTTCGGATTTCTAAACTGTACATGAAACTAGTAAAACAGACTAAAATTTTAGTTTTTTCTTGTTCTCATGTGATATACATGAGAAAACCAGCAATGAGTAGAACACAACTGTTGGAAAGGGTTTATTTTTCATGTACCACATCTCTGAGAGCACCTTTGGTTTTGCTTGAGAGGAAACTCCAGTTTAACTATTCTAGCATCTTTGAGACTGCCTCTTAAATGGGCAAACTCTAATGCCACACTCAATAACTGAGTGTAGGGGAAAGGGTCTTAGTGGCAAACTCCTCTTGTTTTGAACTAGCTGGGAATTACTTCAGCTCTTTAGCAAGCTGGAATAGTTTAGGAGTGCCTTCACGTGAATTTGCATCTCTGTTTCAGAAAGCCATTCAAGCCTTCAGGAGAAATGATATAACATGTGGGAGACTTTGATTTGGTTCCCACTCTGTCAAAACTCTCTAATATAATTTCCTATAAGATGTATGGAGTCTGTCTGAAGCCCTGTGCTGATGTGGCAACACACAAGTATTTTGAATATAGTACTGGGCACAACAAGGCCATTCTTGCCTGCAACCATCCCCTCTGCTGGTAAGACATTGAGTAGATTGGAGCAAATCTCCTTTGATATGTGTGCCTTTTGAAGGCTTTAGGAGCATTCCCCAAGAAGATGCATGATTCCCATGCTCCAGAAGAACCAATGCAGATTATTCACAAGGCAACAAATCAGCTGAAGGTTCCCATGAAGGTATGCTGCTGGTGTGAGGATGCTTTTAACTTTATCCTTAATGTTACATGCATGCTGGAACACAGACACATGCCTGATACGAGTAAAGAAAGGAGGTGAAAGGAAACAATAAAAGCAAACACAGTAGTTATAAACTTAAACCCTGAAGAAAAAAGGTTTCAGTAATCCTCTGGTTATGCAACGTATTTAAAAGTATGATCTAGTTAATAATTCTTTTTTTCTCATTATTTTTATAGCACAAAAAAACCCAAAATAATGTACAGATCAGTACAGAAGCTGGAGGAATGAGCCTCAAATAAAAATACGTCCTGAAATACAAATTGTTTTTAAACAAAATTATGCCTATTTACAAATGAATCAGTCAATTTTTAGGTAACCACAATGCAGAGTGGAATGGACACAAATTATCTCACAGTTGATCAAAATGTACTGCTGCATACTGAGGAAGCTGACAATAAGGAAATAGCTTTGGTAATCTGCCTCTGGGGGCTGAGGTTGGCATAATTGGCAGAATGAGTCTGGAGCTAAGAAAGGGGAGGTAAGACAGATTTTTGGATGGCCCAGCCTATCTCCCATTAACAGAGGAAGTGAATCAGGTGTTTTCCAGTGATGATGGAGTTGGCTAAGAACAGAAACACATGCAAAAATAAGAGAAAAATAATGATCAGCGTGATAACAGTCAGATAGGCCAGTCTGGTCCATCTTCTGGACCATCCCCAACACGAGGGATGAATTCTCACTGGTTCTTGTCCTGGCATCCCTGTGCCAGTGGATGCACCTCCAAGGGAGACATGTTGTGCCACCAGTACCTGCCTCTCCTCTGCAGCTGGGCAGGGTAGTGGCTGGGAGGAACTGGTCAGAGGTTTGACGAGGGAAGTGCTTCTGGCCCAGCTGGAGGGGAAAACAACAGGCCAGAGCAGCTCCTGAGGTGCCACAGTCAGCAGGAGGATTTCGATTAATCTGGGTAAAAACTGATAGCCAGGAAAGAGAAATTAAAATGTTTTTATGCAAATATAATGAGCTGGAGCAGGAAAATGTAGGATATTCTGGAGCGGGCTCCCCGGGGAAATGGTAGATTCACCATCCCTGAAAGTATTCGAAGAGTGAGTGGATGTGGCACCTTGTAATATGCTGTAGTGGGCATGGTGGTATTAGGGCAAAGGTTGGACTTGATGATCTTAGAGGTTTTTTCCAACCTTTATGATACTGTGTTAGAAGGATTACAAGAATGTAGTGGTAAAATGGGTGTGAAATCACAAAAGGTAGAATTGCATATGAATTTAAGAGGCAGATAAAAGTAAGAAATAACATTAGTGTAGCTATGTTGTTTGAATCGAAAGCGCTTCAAAATCAGATAATGATAGAAAAATTTTATTAGTCTTGTAGGGTTGAATTTCCTTACTAAAAGGGATCTCTTTAAAGCATTTTGTGTTTTAACATTTTGTGCACGGTTAAAGCTTTTGAGTACTACCAGGAGTTGTAACCGTATAGGTGAGCAGCCCTGCATATGGAAGTATTTAAGTACTTCAGAATAGCTTGGAGAACAAATGCTAATAGTACTGGCTATTTCTGCTGATAATAGCTGACAGTTTTTTTCACTTCATCAATAAGGTTTCCTTTAAATAATGAAGATATTCTAGATGAGCTGATTGAAGAATATATGATATATGATTCAGATAAAATGAAATTACAAGAGTAAAAGAAATTTGTATGTAACTGAGGATTTCAAAGCTTGATACTATACAGATCTGAATGATTAAATCAATCTACCAAAGAAACTCAGAAACTTAAGTGTGGAGAAGGTCTGGAACTTTCTTATTCAAAAGTTTGAACACTATTCGGCATTAATATCCAGAACAAAGAAAGAAACATTGACAAAATAATCTAACTGGATGAATAGCCACATAATTAAAAATAAATTAGCAGAACGTAAAAAGATTGCAGAAAGGACTGACAGGCAGAGAAATCTATGCAATAGAGTTAAAGAAGGGTAGGAGTAAGGTGAATTAAAGTCAAGAGGAGCTAGACCTTGCAGTGGATATTAAACATGGTAAAATTACTCAGCTTTAAGCGAGCAGTTTCAGAAACAAACCACTAAGAACAACATGGGGTCACTGTTCAGAGATTAAATGTATGACCCTAAAACTAATCAAATGTTTTATTCAGTCTTCATTAGAAACACTGCTACTGATTGTGGTGGGAAATGGAGGTTGCTTAGTAGGAACAAGTTGACAGGCTTTAAAATAAAAATCATTGCAACTGAGATACAAGTAAAACACAAGCATTTTGACTTAGTGAAGGATGGTGATCAAGAGTTCCCTGACCAGAAAGAGACCAGCTCATGAAGTCTCATATCTGACCACATGACAGCAAATACACAGTGATCAGAGAGAAGGAAAAACGATCCAAGTAGTTGTAGGTGCCTTAATTCTACCTTGAGGCTTAAGAACAACTTCTAAAGGGAATCTTTCCTGTACCTGCAAAAGTTTGACTGATTCCAGCTTTGTTTGTGAGTGTTGGAGTGTCACAGGACTGCTGGTGTTTGTGCTGCAGGCAGTGCACACGCACCCTCATCAGGGGCCAGGTATTCTTGGGGGCCAGTTTACCCCACCTGTGGCCTGAAACACTGTCTGAGCTTGGGTCAGTCTAGAATTCCTTCTTAATTCATTGCCTATTACTTAATTTTTGTACATAATGGGCAGATAAAGATTTGCACAAACAGGAATTTTGGTTGTAGATTAAAAATTTCTCACACAAAGTACCAAAACTTAATATAAGTGCTTAAGACAGATGATGGAGTTTCTGTGAGGCTCCCCTGCAACTGACTTATGAATGCAGCTAACTCTGTGATCTTAACTTTTTTTTGGAGGATGGGAGAGATTGTGAAGAACAACTTGAGTCTACAAAGATTTCCCCTTAAGAATCAAGTCCACTAGATGAATTTAAAATTTTGTCCTGGTAGGTAGGTGCTTTAGATCTTTTACTAGCACTAGGCATAAATTAAGTCGTGAATTGCAACCTGTTTAGAAAAATTAAATTAAAAAAAAAATTAAATTGTATTTAAGCAATGGTGATGTGAATGAGATGAAAAAAACCACAACAGATATTTTTCTAATAGATTTCCTGATAAAGAAATTTTCTTCTTTTCCATCAGAACCAATAGCTTGACAAAAACCATCCTAATTAACACATTTTCTCTGCCATATCTAGAGAGACTGTGGGAAAAATAGGCTTAGCCCGAATTTTAGAGAGCAAGTCCGATTTTGTGAGCTATCATCTTCCCCACCATTTGGGACTGTCTGTTGGACTGAGGTTTGAGAAGTTCTGCCCAGAACTGAGATGAGGAGGTGGTGGGCATTTTTACAACACAAGTCATTTTAGTATTAAAATTAGTGCTTAGAGTGCTTTTACTCTTTATAGAGTGCTGGAAAAGGACTGTGCAATGAATAATAAGCTTAGGCAATGCTGATAAATTAAAAATAAAACCTAGCTTTACAAGTTGCTCAGAGGAGCTTGTTAATCTTTAAGTTTTCCCAAAATTAAGTATCAAATTATTGGTAATGCTTGGCATCCTTTGTAGGAATGTAATTCAGATACACTCATCAAAAGAGCTCATATCATTAGAGGGGTGATTTTGTCATCTTCTGTAGAATTATTCCACACCATTGGTGTTTCTTGGCAGACTGACGTGTTTTCACTTGACATTGCTGTAACCCCTGGGAAAGAAAGCAAGTCCTACCTTTCTGTGAATAATTCATTAGTGAGCCATCACACTGCAGTATTCCAAAGAAGTATTCCTTTCTTTTGAGGGAGGAGGGGAGGGATACCAAAGCTACTTACTTTTTTTTCTTTTTTTCAGTGCTGTCTTGCAGTCTTAACACTTCCTAAGTATTCTTCCATACAAACTTCTCTCCCAACATAGAACTAACTCTCAGCTCTGATATTTAGGTTTGTAAATTAATTCGTGTTATTTTTCCGAGGGGTTCTGGAGCAGAGCAGGGGAAGCTGCTGATGCAGTGTATCCTTTCTGAGAGTGCAGGATTGTCTGGAACTGGACGAAAATTCCTGTAAGTCAAACTTTCCCTCAGAAATCCAGCTAAGAGGCATGGCTGACTGTTTAGTAAAATGGGCTAAAATATATTTTATAAGGACTGTGTAGACTTGAATTGTTAACAGTGAGCATGCAGGACACGTATCACACATGTGGCAGCACCAGGGAAAGGTGGCCTCATTTTTGACCAGAGAATGGAGGGCGTAGCATTCATAGACATGCCTAAAGCAGTGGTGAAAATGTTTACATGGAGTTGGTTTTTCTTATTTTTGAAGTGTAAAAAGCCTGTGCATTCCCTTTACCTGGATAAATGTTCCTATTTCTAGTAATGAGTTTAAGAAATGTGAGTTGAAACAGAAGACCCTGTCTGGCTTGCCTTTTTTTTTTTTTTTTTTATTTTAGGTAAACCTTTTTTTAAGTTTCCTGTTTAAAGGCTTTGCCAGTGACTTTTTCCCTAAAATTGTATCAACAGCAGGTGTTCGCTTTATTCTTTACTTTTTGACTTCTAATATGTATTTTTTTTTTATGTCTGCTAGAAAAGCTTGACTCTCAGTTTAAAGCATATTCTTGATAACAGACAGGCAAGGGCTGGATGAGCTGTTCTTTTATTCTTATGTGCAATATCTTGGGTATTCGAAGGGCTCTTTAGTGATCCCTTTCTCTAAGAAGCTCAAATAATTCCTGGTCTTTTATTAATCTGTCAGAGCAGGGGTTGCTTCTGAATTTATCTTGGTATTTCTGTCTGAAACAGCTGTGCAGCCTATGCTTCAAATTGCCAGCATTAAATCAACATAGTTTTCCTCCTCATTCTTCATCAATTTGTCATATAGATAAGCCCACTACCTGCACTACCAATCTTCCATTATCCACTGTTCTTGCTGGTTTCTTCCATATACTTCCATCAACACCCACAAAGGCTTTTTACCCTCAGATATATTCTGTCTTTCTCTCTTTAGGTTTTTTAACTCCACTGCAGACGATGTCTGCAGATAGCTAATGACTCTAAAAATTGAGCGTGACATATGACTTATTTTGCCAGTGATATAGCTAGGTAGTTCGGACTTTAATATCTTGAGATCACACAAAGGAAATTAAAAAATTATAAATCAGATAAAAAGAAAAAAGTCACGAGAAAAATGCATCTTCATGATTTTTGTTATTTATGGAAACTCTGACATCCAAATTTCTTTTCTAATTTATTAAATGGTGCACACTGAAAATGTACACATTTGAAGAATATAAATTAATACACCATACCCTCCATTATGCACTGTGCAGAAAGTGTCCTTCACCATCCGATTTTTACCCTATGAAATTTAATCTTCATTCAGATTCTTCTGGGTTTTTTTTCATATATTTGCCTGCCTTTAAATGTGCTTCTGTGACATCTGTATGTGTAACCTCCATAAGTAAGATGTACTTATTTGCATTGTAAAAGAGTAAAGCATTTCCAATGCCAGTGTCATAATGAATACTGTATTTAAAAGATCATGCCTCATTTTTCTATGAGCTGTGTCGGCAGCAATGTTGTAGTCTGTCCTGATATTTCACTGTATAAATTAGACAGCTAAGGAAGGAAGAAGGAAAACAGCAGATATAGATGAAGTGACCTGTTTCAGATCACAACACACAGCTTTGACAGCATGAGAAGTAGATTCCTAGCCCAACCTACTAAATTAGGAGTCATTATAAATGTAGTCCTGGTTTTTAGGAAAAGGTGAAGAGTTGGAATTTGTATCCTTTTTGTACCTCTTTACAAAAATAATTATAACTATATACAGTAGCTGTTGTAAACCTCTTTGAAAGGGTTTTCAGAAACTACTGCTTCCAATTGTCATTTCAAAATGTTTTTCTAAAATGCAAAAAAAAAAAAAAGAAAACTAAATTTTTTGCATAGGAAGAAAGACATTTCAAAGACTTGCTGCTTTTTCTCCATTAGAGCACAAGAACAAATTTAAAAGCAGCATACATTTTTCAATGTGTAACCTCCACGTATGGACATATTGGATGCTAAAAAAAGAACTGCTAGACTTTTTTACAAGGAATAAACTTATTTGCAAAGGAAAAGATTGGCAAAATAACCGAAACACCTGAAGAAAAAAAACCTAAGAATAAAGCAAATGGAGAGTCTTCTAAAATGTCATTGTGCAAGGTGTTTGCAAATAAGTACTTTAAAGGAGATGACTCCTATTTCAAGTCAGACAGAAGCTGCTGATTCCCTTTGCTTCCCTATTGCTGCTGCGGGTGCCCCAGGCTTTTTCCTGTAGTGCAGCTGTGCTCCACTGAAACAAATGGCACTTCCTGGGGACTGCATCTTTAGTTACTGGTACAAGAGTCATCGTAATGTGCAATGGGATATTTCAATAATGCTTTCAAATAGCTACTGAAACACAACACTGCATAATAAAATCACAACTGCGTGGTTGCAGATAGAGCCAGCAGTTGCACAGCTACCTATGTATTATTCCCTTCAAACAGCAGCTACAAGAAACATTGTAGGGCAACAAGGAAAAGTGAGAGAAAAGCAGGTGCTCGGTGGTATAGTCTCACTGCTTCTGTCCTTTCTTCCCATCTCCCTCCCGGTTTTCTGTTTTGGTTTACAATCTCCAAAATAATGGGTTTTCATAGCTCAACTAATTTTTTTGCCTCACATCATAGGTGATAATAATTCATGCCTAACAATGTGAAGCATGGAAAAGCTGATGCGAAGTATGCCTATGTCTTCAAAAAGATCCCAGTTATTACCCTTAAAAAGTAAACATCTTACTTGGGAGAGTGAAAGATGATGTGCATTAACAGAATATTTTGCCTTTCCTGTAGGAAAGGTCTCTTAGTTTAGAATTTACGCCTTAAAGCAGAAGTAAACCCAAATGATTATTGCTGGATCACAAAGCTCATAGCCTGTTCTGCCGGGGTAGAGATCAATATGATAAAGAAAAAAGTTAAACAATGTTGAATTGTAGTAAAATGTTCCTTTTTCCTTCCTGGTATCCCCCAGTAAATACTGTAAGGGAATCACGTATATGTGACTCTAGTGTAGCAAGTGTTCCTCGGGGCCTCATCTGGGACATGTGGAATTTATCTGCCAAGGGCTTTGCATCTGTCAAGATTGTTGCTCTCAAAAGTGGTGAAGTCCTCACCTAACTGGAAGGACTTGCGTGTCAGGGTAGGATGCTGTTGTGTCAAGGCATTGAGATTCCCAGTAGAGAGTAATGTACACCCCTTGGGTACCTTACATTTCCATGGGGCAAGGAAATAGGGATTTAAAAGTTCTTCTGGGTGCTTGGAAACTTAGCCCCACACTATCTGGTCCCAGGCTTTTAATTTTAATTGTTTTGTGCTTTTGGTCATTATCTTATTCTGCCCTTAAATACAGTTTGGTGCTTGTCCCATTTTTCATTTGAGGAGCTAAGCTTGTCGTCCTGGACCCATGAAGTTGTATCTGTAATATGAACAGAACAGTAGCACTTCAAACACCAGCATGTATTTCAAACAGACCCTGTACACTCATAAAATGTTAGAATTTAGGATCTTTCCAGTGTCAGCCATGAGTGCCTTGTTTAATGTCAGGCTTCTGGAAGATCCTTTCCTACCCAATGTTGTTTACCTGTCTGTCCCTTAAAGAGAAAAAAGGCACAGGTCTTGTCTTTGAGTTATTCCCTCTCCAGCTGGAAACATTGTGTAGTATATTCTTTATTGTATTTATTACAGAGCATGTGGTACCAGCTTGAGTGTACCAAGACCAAATCCTTGTATTGGTTTGTTTTTATGAATTATCATTTTCCCAATCATGTAGAATCAAATCTTTCTGGAATATCTTATTTTTGCAACAGAATTTCACTCTCATCTTGCGTTCTGTACTATTTATTTTGTCATCAGAACTGTTTAAATTCATATTAAATGATTGGGCACTATGTCTACTTGTTAGCCAGTTTATTTGGAAAAATTGTGGTTATCTCCTAGGTATTTCCACCATGTTTTTTTGAAACATACCATTTGGCTCTACACTGTTTGAGAAAATGAGTAATTGAAATCTGAACTGTGTGCTGTTTTGATAGAAAGTATATTCTGGTTTTGTTTTCTGCTTGGGGAGGAATCAGGTTTCAGGTTGAATGGTCATAGTTCTCCCTCTGTGTTTTGTTTCTGGTAGGTTGTTTTACAAGCCTGCAGAGTAATCTCACAAGACAAAAACCTCCTGAATACATCCTAAGTATGTTGACATGTATATATTTTATAGATATACCAGTTTATAGATATAGATATATTATATAGATTTACCAGTTAGAATATTTGTAATTTAGAGGATTTTAATTTCCTTATACTTGGGATACGATTTTTGAGTGTCAAAAAAGAAACACTTTTTTGTGTTTTCTGTCTTTATCTTCGGCTCATTCTTTGATTAGTGTAAGGAAACTATACTTGTAAAGGTGTCTGGAAAAAATAGTCTCCTTTGATTCTTTAGTAGCTTGAAGGCATCACTTAAATTCATCAGGTTTTTTATACATGTATGTGCATAAAAAGACTGAAGATCAATATGTTTGGGTAAGTTAAGAGCTGCTAGAAAGGGGACAGTGGACAGTTATTAAAATTCAGCATAATTGAGACTAGAGATGCAAACGACTGCACTTCATTTTGATATCTGTACCTAATTTTCTTCTGATGATTCATGTAATTTCAAAAACGTGATTTTAAAGATGAAGCTTTCTATGGAGCTGTCAAAATTATATAGTTCACATTTCTGAAATAATCAAATTACATTTTCTAATACATAACTAGGGAGACCGAGGTGATTTTCACATGCAGTATTGCGCTTAGCACAAAAACAAATGCTAATGTGACTATCGGTACAGGACCAAACTTTATCTGAGATCTGGGGTGTTGCCATGGCAATTCCAATTGTTGGAAAAAAATTCTCTTTTGTGCTTCATTCTGACATTATATTGCAAAATGATGATTATGAAGAAACATGCAACCCAAAAGGGGGGGGAAAAATCTCTTCTTGAACATGTAAAACATACTTTCTATCGCATTTACTTTTTCTGAAACACTGAGTGTGTGCCTGGATTGTTATGAGCTGTATTTTTTGCAGATTCAGATACATTGCTATTTCTCAAGCTGCCATAATAATACTCAATCTTATTTCTCCCAAATGCAATAATCAACATAATAAGGAACTTGGAGACACATATCCGATTTCTTATGCAAAAGATGCATTTCTGGTATATTATACTGCTGATGTGGACCTTTTGCTTTCAGAAATACTGCATATGTTACTTGAAGCGTATCTAAAATACGTATCTTGCTTATGTTATTGATATATATCAGCTATATAATCTATTTATAATAGAATACTCATGATAGCCAATAGATCAGTCATTCCTGTTTAGTTATAAAATTGTTTTTCTACCAGTACCTCTTACTGTGAGAAAATTGATATGGTTATTACCTGTTCCTTGCTAAATCAATATCCAACAAGCTTTAAATAAATAAATAAATAATAACACTCTCCTCGCCCTTTCCCCCCAAAAAAACCACCAAGCAACAAAACCACACAATCCTTCCAAAAGAGAAACAAATGAAGAGGTACAGTTAAAATGTGATTTGCACTGCAATTCATGCTGAAGTTTATTGTGTATTCTTTTATGTACAAAATGTGTAAAATGGGAAACATTTCCAGAATAGAACTAATTCTTGCAGTGCTGCATTGCTGCTTTATAAATAAATCATTGTCCTTTCTCTATTGATCACTGGAACAATTCAGTCAAAGAATGCTGACTTAGTGCAGCCCTTCTCAGGATGGCTGGATTGAAACAAAAAGCTGGGTAAGTGGGACCCAGCAGCAGGGAACAGGGGAAATCCCAGACTGGTTAGAGATCAGGTTTGGTGCGTAAAATACGACCCTTGATTTATCTTTTACCTTCAAAAACACTTAACAAAGCAGCTGATTTTCGCAAGATTTTCTGTCTGTCTGTCTTTATTTCCATAGTGTCATTGATCAGGGAAAATATATATGAGACAATACTAGTTGTAATTAGTGGATGCTGAAAATCTGTGTATAATGTATCGTGATTTTTTTTCAAGAACACACTAAAAAAGACCTTCCAAATTTAATCCAGTCTTTTAATGAATGCAAATTATGATATTTATGTGTCAAGAAATAGGGCCTCAATTCTTCTAGGAATATATTTGAAGACTCTTGGAAATAGTTCTGCATTCCTGTGAATTGAGGTGGAATCTGAATTTTATTTGGTCATCTCAAACATCACAGCTTGCCAATCTGACAATTTGATGATGTCTGATTTGTCAGGATTGCTGGTATCAGGCTTTTCTGGGAATAGGAGTAGCCTGTTACTGTGAGGAGATGAGAAATACTATCTGGGTTTGCATGTCTGACTGTTATGATCAGTATTGGATCTCAGAGGCATCTAATTTTTAAAACATGGCTTTCACTGAAAGCTGTGGTAGGTGTCCCTTGCAAGGCTGTACTCTCACAATGTTGTTATCCAGAACTTCCAGCTAGTTCTAGAACAAAGTTCTTATTTTTCATAAAATAAGATTTACCAGTAGATGCGTGGCTCAGCTGATGATGGCAGGTTATTCAGGGCTGTGGTGATGCATTGCTTTTAGGGCATGTTGTCATCACATAATTTTTTTCTGTTTCTCATTAATTACCAGTATTTCCAGGATGCAGCTCTGTAGAATGTAATTATTTATTCCACTGGGTGTTTTGTCTCTAGTGCTGCAGTCAGAGGCAGCACATGCTGCTGTATTCTCAGCCGTGTGCAGTTGGCTGGCTAGTAGGAAGCAAAGTAACTCGCAAAAGACTTTCTTGACTCCAGTAGAGGTGTAGGGCACGGAGCAGAACAGCTCAATGCGGGGAGCTGCAGACTTGAATGCACAGAGTGATCTGAATTGCCTCAGTTGTGCGAGGGGTGGCTGGGGGGTTTCTGTTCCCCCTGTGCTGCCAGGAGGGTGCAGCTGTGGGGCAGCCAGGGCAGTGCAGCAGCATGGACCCACCAGGATCAGCTCCCTTCATGGACCCACCAGGATCAGCTCCCTGTTGAATGTGCAGTCAACAGAAAAACTTCCCCCAACTTGAATGATAAACCTGGACCAAAAGAACTCCCAGGGACAAATCTGGAGGTACAGAAAGAGTCTAAACGAGTCGATGTTGCTAACGTGGCAGAAAGAACCTGGCACAGCCCTAGTTTCCGCTGGACTGACGGTAGATAGGCTTTCCCTTTCCTCTCCCAGTGTCCACGTATCAGTCCGTTCATGCCTTCTGCTAGTACGCTGAAAGGCCTATAATTAACATGAACATAATAAACCATGAAGTATTTTGTTATGTGAAATAATGCCATCTATTAAACAAACAAAAAGCCCGGTTGTGTTTGTTATTACTCCTCTGTTTGACCATCTCCCTCTTCCAGCTGGAGCGGAGCCTGACCACTGGCCACTAGATGCCACTGTTGTATAAGGACATATTGGGCATAATGGCTTAGACAATAACTAATTTACTTAGAGAACATGTATGTGTATAATTAGGAGTCATCAATGTCTTTCTTTTAAAATAAAATAAGTTTACCATATCTAATTAGGTATTTCTTTTAAGATGGATTTCATTCTAATTAGGTAAAGCTATGCCCCTGGTTTAAAAGATAGCAAAGGATGTATTTGTATTCACTTTCACAGTTTCCATATTTTTTTAGTCCTCGCAATAAATGGATCTGATTACACCTTTTAAATCGATGTTCTCTCAAACTGGTATGACATAAATGATTGTTCTGTCATTGTGATTTTACTGCCATTGTTTTCAGCGTGTGAGGTTTTTCAGTGATATTTCTCTTAATCTCATACTGTCTTTCCCTATCCTCCTGATTGTGATCTTGAATCTGTATGTTCTTTCCATCCAAACTGAAGTAATCTATTTAAAGAGCCACCAATTGTGACTCTAGCCACCATGCGTGACTTAATATAGACCATGACAGTGCAGGCTTTTCAGCATCAGTGAGCTCATTAATCCCCAGCTAATGAACCAGAGCGCCAAAATGTCTGTTGTACAGGGGGGTTCTTTAAAAGCTCATATTTCCAGTAACTGTGTTGCCAACAGAAAATCTAGATTTTTCAGATGTTGGCTATATTCAGCCAAGGTAAAATTCAAATTCAGTGCTTTTCTGTAGGGAAAATGAATGCCTTTAAGCTTCTAAATGAATTCAGAAGGCACTGGCTAGTCAGTGTCACACCCGGCATGGGCAAGTCTTACACCCCTTCCCGAAGCAATTTCATCAGTGCCTGAATTTGCTTCACCAACTGAGTTCTGGATTTTTCCACTGAAATGCTGCATCACGTGCTAATGTAAGGTCTGTGCTCATTTTACCGTTCTTTCAGATCTGTGGGAGTTTTAATACAGGAGGTCTTCCTCAGATCCACTCAGGTGATGCCAGGCTGGAACATCGACCACTTACACCTTGTGAGTGTTCCCATCAGGCCTCTGTCCAACACGTGAGCCACTCCTAGCTGTATTTCCCAATTATGACTAGAACTTGTCTATTCAATCTGGATGGCATCTTTTAAATTACTTTAAATTATCTTCTGAAAAAAGCTACTCCTTCTACAAAACAGTGACAAAGTAATTTTAGAATAATTTTCAAATTGTGGTTCAAAACTGCATTACACCTCAGAAATAGCTTGGCTACCTGTCCCAGTGGGCACAACTTTCT
Organism: Oxyruncus cristatus; assembly: GCA_013399855.1. Classification (NCBI taxonomy): domain Eukaryota; kingdom Metazoa; phylum Chordata; class Aves; order Passeriformes; family Cotingidae; genus Oxyruncus; species Oxyruncus cristatus. The sequence goes on from VXAY01004491.1 coordinate 1,385,940, forward strand.
CTGCTATCCCCATACCCTGTATACAAAATGATGGGTTATTATACGAAAGTTATATCTCTGTCTTATTTATTGAAGTGTTGGTTCCTAAATAAAGGATCTCAACAATGATTTGAGCTGGCTAAAAACCTGCTTGAAATTTATGTATTTCAGTAAAAGGTTTTCAACAAGCTCTATTTCTGAAGTAAAAGTACTTCAATTCCCAGCGACCAAATTCATTAAAATATAAATTAGCCTAAAGAAACAGATGAATCACAATGGTATATTTGCATATCATCTATTTGGTGTGAATATAGCAGTTTCTTCATGTAGACTAACAGCTACTGCAATCTTCATAACTGCATCGTTGAGTGTGGGATGAATGAGAAAGCAAAGAGGACAAGGACAAAAATTATTTTTGCTGAATGGGAAAGAATGGTGCAGAATTCTGCAGTTGGAATTAAAACCTATGTTAAACCAGTTTTCTCCACTATGACATATCTTATCTAATCAATTAGCATAGGAAGTTTATGACTGTCTGAGTATTGTAATAATAGACAAGGATTTAAGAAAATATCATGTTTTGATTGTATTTTGAGAATTGTAGGTAATTAGTGATTATTGCAATGAGGGTGAATATCATCTAAAAAATAAAGGTGAAGAGTGATCAGGGTGGATGGAATGAGAATGTCTTATCTCAGAGGAGATAAATGATCCACCTGCAGTAAGACCTTTCCATCTGCAAAAGGCAGCAAGAGAAATTTCTAATAAAGTTTGACCTGTTATTCTGTAAGTAATATATTCGAGACTCCAATACAGAGTATCTTGTCAATTCCTTTTAATAAATTAAGCTGAACTGATACAGCAGCTTGTGCAGTTCCTCTGATCTGTACCAGTTCTCAGTAGATGCCTTCATGTGTATTTCCTTGAATTACTGATGGATTTGGCCAGTGAGTTTTCTGTGACTTCAAAGCCAAGACTTTCACTTTGCCTTGTATAAAACATGCCCAGAAGCTGGGTACTGAAGAAAATAAGCAGGGAGAAAAATATTGATTTTAGATGTTAGGATAATCTCAGAAAATTTTGTTTGTTTTTTTTTCTTTAGATTTCTCATCTGTTGCAAATACTTCCCAGGAGATTCTTTTGTAGAAAATCAATTAGCTCCATATAAATGCAACCAATAACTGCAAATATGTCATTTGTAACACCCAGAAGGTGCTGTGGCATGGGAGGATATACTCTTAATAGACGCTATTCTACATCTCTCCAGTTTTCCAGGGGAAAGGATGAAGAACAGATTGGTTACTCATCAAGAATGATGGTCATCTGTCTCATTGGCTTTTTGAAAAGGCTTATGGTTGACATCACAGAGCACAAACTTGATTAGCTCTAATGTAATTTTTAGCTTTTGTGATGCAACTCAGTTTGTCGTCGTGCATTGCTCTGACAATGTAGTGTTAGGAAAACAGTCAAAAGAACCAAATAGTCCCAGATTTATGCCCTTTTTAGAAATGACTAAGACATTTTGAATCCTGTAGATCAAGAGACCTTTATACTTCTAAATCACCTAGAGTATCTTTGAAAACATGACCTTTAATACAGTCCCGTCTTTCTCAACAGCGTCAAGGGTCATCCCAGTGTTCCCAGATAAATTTGGGGACAAATAAAATGAGGAACTGCAGAGCTCAGCTTCAACCTGAGAAAGAATAAATCACAAGATGTGGAAAAAAAGAAAGTTCCATGACTAAAGATTGTCAAACAATACAATTTAATATCATATCCCACAATTTTTCAGTCATGTGAGAACCTGAAGCATGTAAGTAACCTGACCAAGTGTGACTATTGCTACTCTTTAGGGAAAATGGTTCAATAACTCATTGACCTCCAATTGATCAAACTTGTCTAAAATATCTTCCTTCTACTTAATATGGTCAATTTTTTCATAAATGGAAGAATTTTTAATGTTCAACTTGGTAGCATTTTAAATCAGCCTGAAATAGACAATTTTATTAGAGTTTTACAAACTTCATTTAAACTAAATCCAAGGAAATGGGGAAAAAAGTATTGCAGATAAGTAATTTTTAAGGAATTAGGAGGAAGACACACTATTATGTAAAGGAATGTTTAGTATCAAAGCATATAAATGGCTTTAGCTGACAGCGGAACAATAACTTCAAAATTTCACATATCATTCTCAAATTTTAATAGAAAAGGAAGCTAGAAAAAGGAAGGTAGATTTATTCTATTCTGAAGATAAGAAAGGTTGGTGTAATTGTGGGTTTTAAGTATTTTTCAGACATACTCAACTTTTGATTTCAATGTTTTTAATTCTGATTTGCAGTAATAAAAACTAGGTGCAAATGAGTGCTGATGAGTCTGTATTGAAGTTAAAGGAATAGTTAAAAATGTCTATGAATATTCATTTAAATTCAGAAATGAACTCCAAATTGATCATACCTATGACTCTTTGTGAATTTGCTCTCTATGAGCATACAAGCACTTGAAATTAACTTTCATGAATATTTGCAAAAGCAAATTTTCAATTAGATATTTCAGATACTTGCAGAAAATAATTTTTCAGTGATATATTTAATTGTGAGATTTGAATTTCACATCATGCTGCCTGATAGTCATGATCTGTTCAGTGGGACTGCATATCTGAAGGCCCTCAAGGAGGTTTTGGCTGGATGGAACACTTTGGAGAACTTTTACCTTGTGAATTGCAGGATTCATCAAGAAGAAGAAACAAAGAAGATACAAGAAAATAAGAAACTGTGCAGATTTCAAATTTCCATTTGATTTTTTTTTTTTTAATATATTGAACATTGTAATTCAGCATGAAGTGAATCTTAGAGGCCAGTTTCTCCTCACTCGTTCTGTCAGATGATCACTATGTCCAAGCAGAATAATTTTAAGAAAGTGATTGGGTTTTTTTTAACCATTGAAGACAAGAATCTTGATAGAATGCAATGGCTGATAGTTTGGGGTAGCTTAGAAAAGTGGTATATATGCAATGACTGTCACTGGAACTCCAAAATGAGATGTGTGGTTTCAAATAAAAGCTGACTTCATGTAAGAAGTCCTATATCTAATAAGAAGTTTGTTTAAAACTGTTCTCATGCTGTATCCAGTTTAAGCATGACCTTGAGCCTGTTTTGACTTGCAGGAAGAACTGAAACCAGGAGTATTCTTACAAAGGAATACGACAGAAATGACAGTTTGGCAGTCTTCCATACCGGAAGAAGAACCACCACCAGCAGATGAGTTCAGAGGATGAGATGTGGCTGGCTTGGCATGTGTGCATTTGTATTCCTAGAAACAGGGGGAAGAAGGAAGGATTCTTGACCTCTCTGTGGGATCAGTTCTGGCCTGAGCTGCGATGCACAGGAAGGCTGACACGGGAAGCTGCTGGCAGAGATGCCCACAGGACCCCACGGGCTGGCCCAGAGAAGGTGAGCTCATCCACCTTGAACGGGGGAAAGGGGCTGCCTAGGGTGAACAGCCTGAACAAGGCTTGGACTGTATTTGGCAGCCCAGTGTGCTGCTGATCTTTCAGGGGCTAGGTGAGGTCCTTATCCATAACTGCAGTCTAGAAATGCACTTTTTTAATTTTAGTTTTTATTTTGTGAGTTTACCCAATGTGGTGTGCGAGAGTCTAACCACTTATTTTACTGGATTAAATGTGTCCTGATTTCATCTCTTACTTTGACAAATGAAGGGCACATTTCCTATGGCTGATTCAAGGCACTTTTTTACTGGTGGAGCAGAGAACTGTACACACTGGCCCACAGGTATTCCGTCAGAGCAGAGAAGTGGATTCCCACCCAGTTACTAGAGTCAGGTTGAGGGCAGGTAACAGGCAGTGCTGGGTCAGTCTCCCTTCGCAGGCACAGCCATTCTCTAACAAGCAGCAGGCGAGGGGAAATTGTTTATGATGCATAAGGTACCATAAGAGGGTCATACAACTCAAAAGAAATTGAATCAGGTTTCTAAAACTGAGACAACTAAATTATTTAGCCTGAACAGTCTTTGTTTGCAAAGGTGCTGAGTACCTTGAATCCCATGTTCAGATATTCTGCAAGCTAAAATACTGTTCATTAGAAGAAATTTGTGAGTAATTTAAAGCTAGGAATTATATGGGGAGTTTTCGAAGTGATTTGTAGATGATTTAAAAACAAGAAAAGAAGGGTGAATAAATTATTTTATTGCCTATTGCTTCTTCATCACTAGTTTGGATAGTGAGGGAATCCAGCCCCAGTACCTAGAAGGCATACATGCCAAGGATTGGATTGCCTGTGTAAAAGTTATAGAATGTGATAACACAGTTGTACTGCATATTCAGTTTTGATATGTAACCTTTTAAATAAATTGGAATACTCTTTGTGCCTATACTGGCACACACAGACAGATCATAAACAATAATTTTGTAAAGGTCACTTCTGCACTAAGCGCTTGAGCTCATGGCAAGAGCGGCATAGGGCTATTAAAGAACCTTTATGCTTCTGTTTTTTGGTGTCTGTTAATATTTTTGCAGCTTTGAAGCTCTATGTAACATAAAGGCTCTGTAGTCTCTCAAGCCATGGGTTTGCCTGTGCAGCCCTGGGCTGCCTTGCGAGTGCCCGTGCTGGCTGTCGGAGCCGGGGGTTACTCGCGGAGGTGGCACGATGCAGAATGCCCAAGGCTGGCAGCATTCCTCCTGCTGCGAGTGAGGGGGAGCACAGCACAATCCAAACTGTGGAGGCTGCTGACCTGTTGTGTCAGGAGCATCTCAAAACAACCAGGTATCAAGAATCTGGGCAATACATGAGGCTGAGGGACTTGCACAAGGCGAGCGGTACCAGATGCTTGCCAACCTCAGTCCAGCTGCATAGCACATTGCTCAGATTTTCCTGCTGCTGCCTTCTAAGGTGCTAATGAAGTTGTTGGTTGAATCGTTTTATTTTGGGCCAGTAGAAAACTTGTTCTTTTGCTCTTGTGTGTCTTCAGCAAAATACTTTGTCTCAGAGGAAATTTTTGGAAGCTCACAGTCCATCCAACCGACATTAAAACTAGGTATATCTGCTGGTCTTTAGAAACAAAGACACATTTTGTTACAAACTCCCTTTACATTACAGGCTGTTCTTCTTTCTTGTGATTGACAAGATAGCCGAAATCAATATCCTTTTATTTCCAGACCTCTATTATTTTGAAGAAATCCACATCTGTCTTGCTGGCAGTGTAGGGGAAGTTATTCACCACTGTAGTGGCATCAGAAGACACTCTCAGCAAGGTGAGTGGAGTCTGTCTGGTGTCATTAAAATAGCCCCTAGCCTTTGGATGTCGGTTGTATCTGGGGGCTTCCAACCTCCAGGAGAGTCGAGCAGGAGACTGAGGTGGTGGGTTTTAACTCCTAGAAGATGTTTTCTCTCCAATGCTGCCTGGTGGTGTAAAGCCACTGTGGCTCCTAGGAAGAAGGGGATGTTTGTAAGGAGGTTGGCAATGTGCAGAGGTGTTGTAGCTAGCGAACACCACAGTGTGCCCAGAGAAAGGATGCTTGATGTTGCAGGGATGGCCTCTCTAGCAGTGAGAGGTTGGTGCTGCCTACCTACCGCAGGAGGTGACTTGCCCATGCTCTCATGGGGACACTCCCATGCCCGCTCTACCGCAGCTGGAATTGCCCCCATCACAGACACAGTGCTGTGCAGAGCCAGGGCCAGAGCTGGGGTGAAAGCCCAGGTACCCCCTAGCTTCTGCTGCTGGCATCCGTGCTGTTGTGGTGTTTATTCAATTCCTAGGAATTTTGTTAAAAACTGTTTCACTTCTCTGCCTGTGAAAAGTCCTCAAATGCATGATAAAGCTTTGATTTTCTCTTCTGTGGAAGACCCATGCCTAGCACCTATCTGTGGTCTCAGGGAGGTTACCTGAACTCCACAACAGAGAGATGTCAGCCTGAAAGTTTAAATTACCCACGTGTCTCCTATCCTGGAAAATCTCTTCACTATTTCTGTGAGCAAGGTGGTAAAAATCCGTATTTCCCAAATTTAAAGTATCGGTGGCAGTTTGTTGCTAGCCCCTCCAGCGTGAGCATGGACAATCATAGTAATACTTTGTCTGTTTTATGAGATTCTTAATAACTCACCTAAATTTTAACACATTTAGATGACAGAATTTTAAGGAAGGTCATAACATTATAAAAGTATGTATTTGTACTTGTTCCACATTACTCTACAGACTGTGACTGTTTTTTATTTCAAGCTGATGCATTGCAGCTAATAATTTTACTCCTTTAGCAGCATTTGTCTGACCTTCCCTACCTTCCCCTGTTTCCTGAATCAAAAAGAATTTTTGGTAAGATACTACATAATCTTCCCAGAGAAGGGATAGGACTTCAATCTCATAATAAGGAAGAAAAGATGTAATTTCCCTTGTGATTGATAGGCAGAATTTGTAAATGAACCTGCTTTATGGATGGCATGGTGAAAAATGGTTGGAGCAGTTAAAAAATTACTTGAATATAGAGAAAATAGATTCCCATAAGAAAGAATATAAATTTGTAAATGCAGAATACAAAATTATTTTTAGACATTAAATTAACAAATTAATTTGGCTGACATTACCTTCAATTTACATAGAAACCATCTTTCACATTTTCCATGTAGACCATTTTCTATGTTCTACTGTGACTGAGGGAAAAACAAAGCACACGAGTCCTTTAAGGAAAGAGGAAAACATCCCGAAAGTCATTTTAACTGATTCCAAGAGTTGTGCAGTGGGCAGAGATTCAGGGAATGACAAAGGCATGCAGAGAGGGAGGCGGTGATGCCAGGGAAACAGCTGGTGTCTGAAAAGCCCAGTTTGCTGTCCCCATTATTGCTCTGTGTGGAGGCTGAGGTGGAGCCGTTTGCTGGTCAGGCCAGCCTCTAGCACGGATGCTGCATGGAGATGCTGGTCTGAAACTCATGGCTTATGAGGCCCCAGCCAGCTGGGAATGAATACAGCAAAACCAGATTTAACTCCACACTGCCATGGAGAGTTGGAAAACCAGTTCCTTGCTTGACCATGTGGACTCGTTGGGTGGACTTGTTTCAGTTCTGCTCACACATTGCTCCTAGACTACGGACACATGCTGGCCCATCTCTGTACTTCTGTCCTCTATCACAAGATTGAAGCAAATTTTCAGTTTGTGGCCCTTTGTTTCTCTAATTCTTTCTGAACACCCCAAAGCTGAACAGCTGGTGAAAGCTAAAAGTATATGTTTAAGGCACCTACCAGTGCCACAAACAAACCACAGCATGGTTAGATTATGTCATAACAGTGTCCAAAGTGTTTCTTGTGCAAGAAGACGTAGGTGAACAACTAGGTAGGTACAGCTAATTTGCACGAGCAGAGTTGAGCTCCTGAGCCCCACTGAGTGTCTGGGAACAGCCACAGGTTGGTTTAGAGGCCAGGGATGATGACTGTCTGATTCTTCCTCTTCCTTCTGCATCCTTCCCCATCCTCTTGGTGAGGAGAGTAAGAAACACCCATTTATTCTTTCTAGATCAAACTGTAATTAGCCCATAATGAGATATGCCAGTATCCTTTCTTCCTACTCAGGCACATAAAACACTCAGCAAGTTTTTCAAGGCTCAAAAACTCACTGAGTTGAGCCTTGCATGGTGACACTATGTGAGCAAAAGCAAAGTGCAAATATGCCTAAAATTCAGGACCTCAATTTAATTCACTGTTGTCAGGACATTTCAGACACAGGATGGGAATGATACATGAATCTAAAACATGATGTGTGTATAAAAAGTCGAGTAAATATTTCTGATTTCTTCCACAAACATTTTTTTCAAGCAAGAAAACACTTTAACAACTCTGCTATTGTGTTCTGATATTGAAGCTCAATAGCAAACTTTGTGAAATCAGCCATTCATGTTAACTGTGGCCAGGGGAAGGAAACACCACGGTGAAGATATTAGGAAGGGAGAAGCAGGAAAATAGGTTGCCCATTCTCCTTTCTCTCATTTCTTGCACAGTTTGGCAGTGAGTTCGGGAAGGGGCTTTTCGCCTCTTCAGGGAGAGACATAAACTTGGACCACACATTCTCAAACACTGCCAGCTTGTCATTCAGCTCATGCATTCAAGATGTTGCATATTAATAGCACTCCCTGATGGCTGGTGGATAGGGTCTCTCCACCTATAAAAAATAAGCCTCTTGGCACAACAAAGTACAAAAGAGGCCCATACAGGGAAAAAAATGCACTTGAGAACTGATTTGGAGAAACTCTGCACAGATGCTCATGTGCAGATGCATATTTCAGATGTTTTTCTTCCTGATTAGCATGCAGCAAACTCACCTGTTTTGCTGCCTAGAGGAGTCACAGCAGACATGGAGAAACACCTGCGTGAGTTCAGTTCTGTCTCCCTGTGAATATGATTTTCACAGCAACCTTTTTCAATTGCCCGTCTGTGTAGCTACTGATATGCTTTTCAGTCACCTTCTTGGCCTTGCCTAAGCCAGCAAACACAGAATAGTACTTTGGGATGAAGACAAAGCATGAACAGTGCAGGGAGCTGCATGTTGAGAAGGGAAGAAGGGAATGAGTGGGTGGACTGGTCACACCACCCTTGCTGTACAGGTGCGTTGGGGGAGCACTGGGAATGCTCAGGCCAGATGGGTTCTGGCATGGGCTGAGATAGGAGGATGAGCTCCCAGGACCTGGGCAAGAACCTAGCATTTGTGATCTGCAAGTGATTTGACACTTGCCACATATGTAGCTTTAGCTGAGGTCTGGTCATGGGATCCAAGAAAATGAACCAGGCTGCTTTCCCCAGTCCCCTGCAGTGTGCTGGTTACACGTGTCTGCTCTTAATTCTCACACTGAGCTCTACGGACAGATCCTACATATACATGGGGAATAAATTTCTGTTGTACTCTGCTCCACTGTAGTTTGCTCCAATGGCAGGAGGCACAGCTCAGTTCTAACCATGTGTTTTGTAAAAATGAGCCTCAGGAGAAGGTGGAGAGACGGTTGCTTATACATGTGTTGGTATCTGATGCAATCCTCAGCATGAGCCACGTTTTTCTGGATATTTCAGCATACACTGAGAATGACACATGAGCAGTCCAAGCTATTTTCAGAATGACAGTTTTCCTTCTCACTCCAACAATTGCTTTTTCAATACACTAGAGTATGCAAAGTGCTTCAATAAACTTTTAATTAGGAGTAGGAGTAACAGTGAAGCTAAGGGAAAACTTTAGGCAAAATGAGAAATGACTTCAGCTCATACCTGTTTTGCAGGTTTTTTGTTAACTTTTTGAAAGAAACTGCACACTTTGGAATTTGTTGGTTTCTGGCAAGGCTTTCTAGATGGAATCCTTTTCAGGAGTCCTGAAATTGCCTAAGAAAGATTGTTTCTATGATGTTCTGACCCAGGAAAGACCCAGCAGAAATCTGCTCTGATGGGAATCATGGGCTAAAGCAGTCTGGATATATTTTGATCTGAGCTCTCAGGTACTTCTCTAAACCAATATATTCAGAATGTTTGAGGTTTTTAAAAAGCTTAAAATCTTCTCAGATCCTTACAAGAGAGAAAAGATTACAAGCAGAAGTCTCCAGATAAATCTGAGATGGATTTTGCTGCAGTGGCTCTTTCATACTCTTTGACTGAAGTCTGCTGACTGACACCAAGAACACAAATACCTGATGGAAGGGGTCTTGGCTTTTTCCTAAGCTGTCCAAATCAATTAGGTGTCTGAGGCATGGTGGTATATTTCCTAGGAACTTAATTTCTCTCTGTTACCTCCTGACAGAAGTAACCAATCTCTTTGGAACTTGTAAAGGAAGGTGCATCTCATAGAGCTAATGCTATGTGCATTACTTTTAGAAAGGTATGTTTAACAAAAGATGCTTTCTGGATGCACTCCAAAAATCATTACTATTGTTTAATTTCAGCTCCAGTCCTGCATCTGTTTAAGATGGTGTCAAAGACAATAATCTTACCAGACAGATACAAAATACAAAACTGAAATTACGTTGCTCAATTATTGTGTTTACTAGTGGTGTTAAAGTATTGTATTTCTCTGAATCAGGTAGAAGAGCTATGATTTTTTACCTTCAAACTCCTCTGAAAATGCAGCCATTTAGCATCAGTACCTATTTCTTTCCAGATTACGTTATATGAATGAGTTTGATAGGAGTCACCATGGTGAAGAAAGGATAATGGAATTTCAGGTAAGAGTTCTTCATAATGAATTCGTTCCTTACACCATGTTAACTCCCACCCATGGAATTAAGGACCTTTGTAACACAATGCAACAATTTACTAGACATCACAAAACACCAGTTATAGAATTGGACTGAATTAGGCTGCCAGATACTCTGTTTCTGATAAAGAAGGTAGGTATAGTTAATGCCAGCACATTTTAACTCCTTCCTAAAAATTCACTTGGGTCCATTGTGTCCTTCCTCGGTGATACAGAATTAGATTGACTGCCGTTCTATGTATGACATAAAATGTAAAATAAAATAAAAAAAGGAATAGGTCATGAACAGGAGTGAATATGAACTCAGTTTGGATCATATTTATTTAAATAATTATAGCAGATTGTTAACTGTGAGAGTCTCCTTTTCCTTTTATGCAAGGAAAAATGAAAAGAGTGTTAGGTTCTATATTGTATATTTAGCTTGATAAAAGGAAGCCAGCCTGCATGGAAGAAGCATGCAACCGAGGTTCCTCAGCTGATATTGTATAAAAGCACGATTATATGTCAGTACTTTACAAAGAACTCTTAAATCCTTAGACTGAATCTTGTCTGTTTTTTCTGGTAGGAGAGTATCAAACTGTAAGCAGAACTGAGCAGGATCTGACTTTCCATCACAGGCAGTTAATAATTAAATCAAACATTATATTCAACAATAGAACATATGCATCAGCTTCTTTCAAATTGCATTTCCTTCCTGTTAGATCCATTAGTGTAAACCAGACTGCCTTTAGAAAACCCCTTATTGCTGCTGTCTTTCAGCACAGTTCCTGAAATGGATAATGTGGTGCATATTATGGGCAATTACACAGAACTCCCTAGTGACAGGGTTTTAGAGTTTCAGAATAAAACAGCTGGAACTACAGGGCTGTAAACTAATCAGAAAAAGAGACAATAGTAAGAAATTTAATGCACATTGTTAGAACGTGGACAAAGACTAGATGTGAAATACTACATATCACTATACTTACTGTACTGCACACCATTTTCACTGCAAAATCCTGGTTAACCCTTGAAGGACAAGGCAGTCAAAACCCAAAGATATTGCCATGAGCAAATGCATGCTTGGCCTTATAACCTGAGCTAATTGGAAACGTTAAAGGAAGAAGCCTTGAGCCAGAGCCCTGGTATTCACTTAATGTCAGTCGAGTTTGAATCAAATAGAGAACTCTTATCTCAAAAATGATAATTTATTAACAAATACATAATGAATACATATCTAGATATGCTAAGAAACTATGTCTCCATCCCTCTTTTACTGTTTTAATACACTCTGAAAATTTACTATTTGGGTTGCAAAAATTGCATTTGCTCTTGGATATTTCAAGGCTACTGCCACAATGCGTAGTGTTTGATCCTCCAACAGTTTAAATTGATGGCAAAGCTCCCATTAATTTTAGTAATACAGCAGCGAATTTTTAGAATAGCACATGCATCGTTTGAAAGCACAATGACCATGATTACATGTGTAATCACAGTAATTGTGCACACAATTACTGGTCGGGTATCTAACTGCCTTTCAAAAATCAGTTGCTCTACTTGCATGTATACTCACAGCAGTCGTTGTGCAAATACAGTGCAGCCCAGAGCGTCCCTACCTCCGTGCTCACCACTGAAGTGCTACAGAGCAGGGCTGTGTCTGTGGCCGTAGGTCTGTGGGATAGAGAAGCATGTGCTTATGTTGCATTGTTCTGAACAATAAATAAGAAAGGAAAAGAAATGGTTGCAGTGTCTCTTTGGAAAGTAAAGATGTGAAATTACTTCAACTAATTTTTCAAAAGGACAGAGACTGATTTTCACCAGCTCCTGTCTTGTGAGCCTTCTTATCAGCAGGGTCCAGCAGGCATCAGCACATTTAGTGTTTTCTAATGCTATGGCAAATTGATCAAATAGTGTATTGAATAACAGCACCATACTAGAATAAAATAAAAAATAAAAATTGAAACCAAACAAAACAACATTGAGTAAGATTTTGCAGCCTAAAAAAGTCAGAAAACAATTAAAGGTTCTACATAGTGTGCGGTGAGTTTCTTGCAGTGCAGAACCCAAGAACCAGCTGTTGTGGCTGACTCTGGTTGAAAAGGTGACTCCTTTTGCTCAGAAGTTGATTTTTATAGCTTCAGAGGTATAGAAAAGCACATCTTCCTTAGATAGTGATAAGACACAGATATCCATTCTTTTGCTCAGCAAAATGGTAGCAGGACAAAGTCTGACACAAACCATTTTATTCATTTGTCCCTCACAGTCCTGGCCTGTGCAATGAGTGTGCTTTGCTTTTCTGTTAACAGCTTTATGACCCCACAATCAAGGGGGTGGAGGGGCTGGGCAGGCTGAGCCTGGCTGCCTGGCATGTGCTTCTCCCGAGGGCTCTGTGCAGGGAAGGTTGGGACGTGAGTCAACATGAGAGAAAGCAGATGTCAGTTAACAGCCAGAAAACACTCTCTTCCCGGGGAGAAATGGGCCCTAGTCCAGGGGATCAGAGCACCGGGGTTGTGTTAGGGCAAGAGGTAGCACAGCCTCCCCAGGAGCCACCCTTGCCATGCAGTGACAGCTGAAGGCACTTGCTCCAAGGGACTGGGGCAGAACAGGACCCCATGGCTCATGAGCGTGGGCTCACCAGCAGCCCTGACCCTGATGTAAAATGTAGCTGTCTTCCCATATGGAAGAATCCAAAAAATTACTATGAATGAAAAATGAATTTTTCCAAGGCTGCCTATTGCTGGGGGAGGGCGACTGGGCTAGGAGGCCTTCAGTGGACTATACCTTGTATGATTACCAAGAGGGAAGCCTTGTAAAAAGTGCTGGGATGGATGTAATGGTTACAAATCACACATGCTGTCTACATAAGATCTGCGTATCAGATATCATAATGTTTGACATTATCTGGGTCTCAACTTCCCTTGTTTTAGAGGTGAACATTTTGAAGCTCAGCCCCGTATGTGGGATTTTAGTCCCATCAGGGTTTGGGAAGTTTGGCCCTGGGCTCTGGTATGCTGAAGAGACCACAAATAAATAGTCTCTGTCAGACAGAAGAGGGAACAGTGTTCAGATGCTTGAAAAATGTTTGTTCTGCTACTGGAAAGCTTTAGTACCTTTTCTCTCATCAGCATCAGCTTGTGGCTGAGCTCAAGGCTGGGGAGCAATTGCACTGTTTGCATGGCTGTGCTCCCTGGTTTCTCAGGGCCCATGGCTGCATTGACTTGGCACGTTTGCAAAATAGCTTTATGTAAGTTAATCCAGATGCTGTGTCCTGTTGCCTCTGCACAAATAACTGTTATATAATTTTTAAAAACTTTATTGTAGTACTTGATTCCCTTCTTGATTTTCTACAACCATCCAGCTGATCATTGCAGCAGATTTTGTTCTTAATTTCATTACAGTAAATGAGAAGTCATCTCTGTGAAGTCCAGTCAGAGGGAATTTCAGCTCTTTGCATTGTCTGCAGTCCTGTACACAGGAGCTGTGCAAGAGGACTAAATTCAATACAGATCATTAAACACTGTCTCTTTTGTAATTAACATCAGAGAGCTGTGTGAAGTCTTGAAGCTATGAAATCCTGCAAGTCCTGTAGAAAATGTTTCTTTATACAGATCTTAAGTGTTATTCAAAGGAATTCACCCTAAAAGACGGAGAACTGCTGGGACATGAAGAACATAAAGCTCTAAGACGGTATGTTGTAAAAAAGTTCCGTCAGAAGCATGTGCTTAGACACCTCTGGTGACACGTGCTGCCTTGCCTGCCATCCCTGCAAGTGTGGCCTCACTCTCGCTGTTATTGCAACATGTGTCAAGTGAAATGAAAACAGAAATTTGGGAAAGGATATAATTAACCTACTTGTAAACATTAACCTTAAATATCTACCTAATTATCTCACTAATTTAATCACTGCAGATCTCAAACTTGTTTGTTAAATATTTAATTCTGCAAATTGTTTTTGATACAGAGGTGTGGGGAGCTTTCTGTGAATGTAAGTTACTCTGTAAAACTCTTTGCAAAATCATTGTTATGTTCGCACTTCATTGAACAAACCCTGCTGTCAACAAGACTTTTAATGGAAATCACAAGCAACTGTGCCCTGAGGCTAAGAGATATAGTGCCCTGTTATTTTAAAATCTAATCTATTTTAAAATTTCTTCCTGCATATCTTCAGGTTTGATTCTATGACAGTCTAGAGTCGAAAGTTCTGGGTTTCCTTGTTTCTTTGGTTGCAGCACAGCTGTATAGTTGTTTCTTACCTATTCACCCCTTTATTACTTGAGTGACTCAGCAAAATGCTGTCCTTGATCTTCAGCCCTTTTTATCAAGTCACTACCTTGTGCTAAAAGTAATCTAAAAGGTGTTTAGATGCTGCAGTTACCATGCCACTCAAAGTGGCTCTAATTATTCCTGAGAGGAAAGTTTTGAATTTGGAAGTGTTTGTTGAGAAGATGAAAGCTCCGTGTTTGTTCCTTCCTCCCTGATGGGAAGGGGGCTGTGCTCACACTGCCTCCTGCAAACACACACGAGGCCCAGCTGAGCACTGCAAGGAGGGCCATGGGGATGCCTCCAACTGCTGGGGCTGGGAGAGGACACTGCCAGGCTGTGGGTGCTGAGGAAAATCCTGGATGGAGTGGACAACTAAGCCAGGACAAGCTGTGGAGGCACCTGGATCCTCTGTCCCATGAGAAGGTAGGGGCTCTCAGCTGTGCAGTGCCTCCCCTCCCTCTATCCCTCCCTAGGGGCTTCAGCCATTTTAGGCTGTACCCACATAGCAGTTCTGCAATGCTATTTTCTTCATTTTTGTTATATAAGTCTCCTTAATTGAGGAAGAAGGTGAAAGATTAGGATTGACATTGTGTTTCTGCACTGTAGTTCTTACTATCAGAGGAAGGTGCAAAGCTGTGCTAAATCTGGGTGATGGCTCACAGCAGACCTCTGACGGGAACCATTTGATTAGTTAGATGTCCATATAAATACCTATTTGCACTATGTTACTACCTTATCGTATATTTTTTGGAATGTCATCCTGGTTGTCTATATTTATTACACAATTCATACATTTATTGCACACAATTCATTTATTACACGCACAATTCATACTGTTTAGTTCAATAAGAAACAGATTTCTGTGAATTTGGCTGAATAAAGCTGTGTTTGTTCTTGTTAGTTATCCAAAGTCTCGTTCTTTCTATGCATTATCTCAATTTCTGGGCATTTTTCCCCTTCATTTACTCCAAAAATTACTTCAATACTAATGAAAACTGAAAGACAGCCAAGACAGGGTGAACTTTTGGACAATTATTCAAACATGACAGATGAGAATAGATTTACTATAAACATGCCAGGCACAAAAGACTTGACTGCTTTTTAAATACAGTGATACTGGAAGAGATTTATGGATATTTTCAACTGTTCATTAAAGAGAAAAATATTTTGAAACTATACGCACTATGCTTTTATCCATTTTTGCCTTCCAGGCTGAGTTGCAAACCTTTGATGTTTTCTTCACCAAAAAATAAAAGTAGTTATGAATTTATTTCTCCCAAGCACTTCCATTTTTGTGTCAATTTACAGTTTTCATGACATTCCTGGCAGTCCAAATTATGGTATTTGGAGAGCGCCTAGAGTCCACAGCTCTGAGTTTTCTGAAAATAGGGATGAAGTTCACTTAATGATACTTTCTGACCACTGTCTTTTTTCTTCTCTGTTAATAATAAAGGTTGATAAAATCCATGAATACTTTAACTGCCTGCTAGACCAACCAACCAATTAAGCGTTATTCTAACCTAAATGACTGGAAGCCTCTTGAATTGAGAAAGCTAACATGCCATAGCTGGCACCTGCTGGATCAGATTAATAAAAAGCAAGTCTTAGACATGAAAACCATGTCTAAATATGGTCCCTGTAGTTGACCAAAGCATCAATGCCTAGAGCCACACAGACATGTACTTAACTGTATATTCTCAGCATCTGCTTCTGTGCCCTTAAAAATCAATAGTAAGCCTTGCTTTCAACTTCAGTGCAACCGAGGTTGTTGGCAGTCGATGATTTTGCAAGATCAGTTCAAGATATTGGAATAGTTTCATGGAATTATTGGATTCTTTCTTTCTAAAATAGTGTTAAACTCATGTAAGTAGTAAGAATTTAAACGCGAAAATACATGCTCTTGCATTGCTTCTTAAAAACAGTGTATCTTGCCAGATCTCTCCTATCAAGTCAAAACAGTGCACCAAAATGATAGCAGGAAGGATTGTGCAGTGCTTGAAAAATCTAATCCTGCATACTCACAGGGCTGACTATGCCCTCGTTTTTTGAAAAGATGGAGAAAGAGCAGATTTGGATGGAAAATAACATCGCAACCTTAGAAAGATATTAACAATTTTGTAGCAGAGTTATTTGAGCATTCTGAGACCCTTCAAGAAAAGGCAGGAAGCTTAATAAAGGCTTCATTTTGGAAAAGTGGATAGTTGAAAGTACTGTTTTAACAATTTTTACTGGATTTGCATTTCCAGCTTTTTAAAATTAATTTAAGGGCCACAAACCAACACACATTTATGAATAACATAATGAAGTTGGAGATAATGCAAATGTCTTTATAAATAACATTGTATAGCTTAAATCATTATTTTTAATGCTGCCTTTTTTTTTCCCCCATATAAGAGCAGGTCTGTGCTGGTCTGCATTAATTAAATCTAGGTAGGATTCTAAGGCCAGATCATCATTACTTCTGTGTCGTTGATTTAAATCTACAGTAAAACATTTCTCCATTTAGTTTGGTGCTTTTGTGTCATATTTCATACACTAGTTGTCTCTTAATTAAATCCATGATGGCCCACCAACACAGACTATTAAAATAACTATACTTTGCACTTGACATATTTATGAGACAGATTCATAAGAGTATAGACTGATACTTGAACTACTCACTGAGAAATGCTAATAAGATTATGATGAAGGTAAGATTAGAACATTCGTCTCCCTTTTTGCTTCTCTCTTCTTTTTAGAAATTTATTTTTATAACTGCAATTCACTATTTCTATTCCAGGCTCTTTGATGTTGTTGTATATACCAACAGTTCTTTCTGTGTGGATTTATTGTGGCAATGAAGAGTGGGAAACTGCTAATTTATATCACACCAGTAAAGTGCATAACTATTGTGTTCCTTGAAGTATGAATGTTTGCAGATGCCTGTAAAACCTTCGCATGGGATTGACATGTTCAGGATAATACCTTTGGAATTAGGTGATCAAAAATATGGATTATCATGAAGTGCCACATTGTTTTGCCTTTATTGCCTTACTCCTTCAGAGCTCCTGTAGGTATAGGGCCAGCTGAGTCTGCTCCTCTGTGAGGGAGGAGGCAGTGGCGTTGTGCCTGTGACCCCTCACTGCATGTTGTGCCAGGCAGGACGTGGCCTTGGTTCCCCAGCTCCACGTTTGAGAAAAACATTGCTGACAGAGCTGCTAAATGGAAATCATCCAGGATTTCTATAATTTTTCAGGACCAAGGTGCTCACCTCTGAGGGACCTTCCCTCTCTCTTCCTTTTTTCTCATTCACATTCTTTCATGGAAGGGCTCCCACTCATGACTGTGTCAGGGGTCCAGGTGTGGGCACAAATGGAGAGCAGCTTGGAGGGTATTCATTTTAAAAGTGGGGCATACAGAAACACATGATGTTCAGGTTTTTTTGAGGGTAACACATCACTGCGCTTCATCCTGGTATTCTCCATGAAAGTGGCAAAAGCATCAAATGTTGGGATTTCATTTAGAAATAAATACAATATTAGAAAGTAAGAACAATAAAGATATATTAAATATTTCATCCTCCACAGAAATAAACCAGCTACAGTTCAGGGAGCTTCACTAAACACATTAAGTCTAATAAAATCGCCTACACGTACTCCTGACACTAGTAGTAATTAAAATAACTTGTTTCAAAAAACTGGTCCTATACATGAATACTTATTGGCAATTATTTCTAAGTTCTTCAAACCAAAGATAAAGTAATTTGATTCACACACAATGTTCTTGTAAACGTGGTTCATACTGGGTTTTATATGCAGCTTAGGACTGTTAATTGCCATTTTGAGCCTCACAGTAAAATAGAGTTCAATATGTCGCTTTTTCTGAAGTATTGAGAAATGTTTGAGAAATGCTTGTCTTAGTCTAATCAACTGTGAATAATTTATTTCTTAGTCCTACTTTTCAGTATAAATGGATCTGACTTTTCTCAGAGCTTCTCAAGTCTAATCAACTTGTTACATTCATTTAATTAAGGAAATCTGTAACGAACTGTGAAATATATGTACCAACAGGCTTTTTTGTTGTGTAAAATTGGCATAACTTCGTTGTGAATGTGATTGTGACTGTTTATACTGACAGGTAGCCTCTACTGAACAAGTCAATTTTTTTTTTCTACGCGTATAGGTCAATATAAGCATATAAGCTGAATAGCATATAAGCTCTTTTCTGAACCACCTCTCTCCTGATGGACCCACCACCCAGCTTCCCAAATTCACACAGCTGTAGCTTTCAGGATATTCTTATTTCTGAGACAAAGTGTTCTTCCATGCTTCAAAGTGGAGGAGGATGCAATAGAGGTGTGACATGTAAGAGTGTGGATAAGAGACTGACTTTTTAGTCACAGCCTGAAAAAGATCATCACAGTAGAATATTAAAACACTGGCACAAGCTTAGGGTCAGGAACTGCACACCACACAGTTACCAACAAAGGGGTGAGCTAAGGCGCTGAGTTGAAGTACTGTCTGTGTTTCCCAGCCTGATATAATTTGTTCTCTCAGAAATCACCATCATAGGAAGGCTAAAATAAAGGCTCTTGCATGTCGTATGCGTTTGTTTTAAAAAAGACCTTATATTTATTTGTTAAAAAATGTTCAGAAGTCCATCATTCCTCCCATATTTATGTGATATGAGGAACAATTTTTTATTAAAAATAAAGAGAGATGCTGTGGGGATTGACGCATTATATTTTTCTCCTTATGCTCAAACAAATTCTTCAGACTAAGAGAAAAAGTCCTCAACCCTGGTCTAAAGTACTGTCCAGTCCTTATGGGTTATAATATGAAAATCATCAGAACTGTCCTTGACAGGATGTTTCTTTCCATTAGTTGGTTAAAATGGTTTATTGTTGCCTACAGCATCATTACTTTAAATGTATTTTTTTTACAGAGAGCAGATGTGCCCATGCCTTGCGCTGTTTCTCTTCATGTGGTTTCTGATAAATATGGAAGTGAAATCACTATCTTGGCAGATCCCCCCCTGTGGAATTTCAGAGAGGGAGAAGGAAAGGTGGGGGGCTCAGTGATGGGGCTGGGGTACCTGCTGAGTGGGAAGTGCAGGGGAGGGCAGCGTTGGCAGCACTCTGGCACAGGAGTTGCAATGGCACTGCAGAGAATTGGAGGCAAAATGTGCAAACATGCAAGCACCAAGTGCTCAGAGTAGGAAAAAACCTACCCAAAATCTGGAATTATTTGCCTAGTAATGCTGTGTGTCTGCTCAGACAAAGCAGGAAGTGGGTTTTCACATTTTTTCAAACAGACAACTCTGAAGTTTCAGTTAGAACATGAAAGTGGAGAGTAGCTGATCCTAAAACACTAAACAAGGTTGCATCACTATAAAATCTTATCTATCCACTGCTGTGACAAAAGTGAAAAGTCCAAGTCTTCAGGATGCACATGATACTTTCTTTGTTTTCTTGTTCCATCCATGTTTGATGGGGGAGCTGAAATTTCAATACTCTTTCCAAATCTAGGGGTCATTTCAAGCAATAGTTATGGTATGAATACCTTTCCATCCCCCCACCACAATTTTTCTAAGGCGTGTTGTCATCTAATGATAATGGAGTCTTTCATTAGTGAATCACAAGTTATTGGGCATGTGACCTTATGTTCAATAAATACTTGTTTGAGAATCATAGGTTAATTAATTTCCATTGTTTCTGGTTTAATTCTATACATGCTTATACTATACAATTAGAGAAAAACACAGAGAACCACGAGTAAATGTTGCTCATACAAAATGCTTCTATTACCCTTTACTTTTAAAACCATTAATAGATTATTAGGAGATACAAACATAGGAGGCCATGGATCATATTTGCATATTAATGAAATTCATGAATTATACATTATTTGCTATAGAGAGTACTGGAAACAATATTCCTCCTTTCTAATAGCTATAAAAGCTAGCAGTTTCCTGGAGCACACATCACATCCCCTCTGCAATACCTTCTAATAGAAAGAAAGAAATCCAGCTCTTCAAAAGCAATCTCTCACTAAATGAAATAGATTTGTTTGTGTTGCTTTGCAACACACAAGTGTGACAGTTCATTTTAAACAGAATAGTTTTAATAATGTCATTACTAATATCTATTTGGTCATCTCTCTGAAAAATGTTGTTTTAATAGGAATGTTTCATTTTAATAAGTGGCAGAAGGGGCAAGCTGCCCTGAGTCAGCAGGAAGTGGATATACACCAGAGAACAGACTGATTGTGTTAGATTCATCCAGAACATTGAACAGCACACAGACAGTCCAAGAAAAAGCAACTGGCTGTATTCAAATGATTAGTCTTACTGCTATGCTGTAGCACAGATTCACACATTCTTCTATTATTCCTTGACCTTCTGCCAAAAACTCCCACTTGAAGTAATAATTAGAATTAGTGCTTCCAGTGCATGCTTCCATCTTCCTAACAAACAGTAATGAAATGTGGCTTTTACAAAATATGCAGTTAATTAAACTTTTTTTTTTTGAACATTGTTTGATTAATACAGTTCCCCTGTGCTAGTCCCTCATTATGCCTGACTATCTCTACCTGGGATTGGTGAATTGGAAGAAAAGCACTATCAATAGGATAAGTGAAATTTTAGAGTTTTGCACTTTAAAATTGCTTATGGTTTTGGTTTTTTTCCCTTCTTGTTTTGTCTCTGTCTTGGAATAAAATGGAAAGATAGCAATCATTTGTAATCCTGTTTTTTTAAGTTGAAGACAGTATGTGTATTATATAACTACTCTACAAATACCCTCAGCATGAATATGAAGAACACATATATCGAGTGCTACAAGATAATAAGTGGATTTCTAGGCAAGCTTTTTGAAAAGATGTCTCAGCACTGTATTGCTTAATAACACTATGCAAATAGATATTCCGATTTCATTTTTTTAAATATTATTTCATGCTTTTTTATTGTCTGCCTTAATTATCCAAATTCTGAACAAGTATAGTCTTTTGATTGATGAGAGTTCCACCCCTTTACCCACACCCCTGCAGATATGAGGCTCCACAGTTTAGTACCATAAATCACTGTGATTGTATAACTTAACTACTGTATGATCAGAGATCACATGCAGTGTTAGCCTGGATATGCATTCATCCTCTGTTATAAATGTTTTAGGGCTAAATTTATTCTGGATGTTTGGAGAAATATAAGTTTCTTCACTTAAGAAAGCAATGCATTTTAAGTAAGCAATTCTCGCAACAACTGGAAATAATCACAAAAGTCTTCTATTTGCAAATTTCATTAATGTGAGTTATTTCATCACTTTAGGAGAAATCCTTTCAGAGGAAAACAACAATTAAACCCCTCCCCCAAGGCTCTGACAGCTAACAATCTATGGATCAGCCATTTTAGTAATTAACCACAATTCCTCTGATTTGTGAATTTCCAGATGATGAGGCAGGAAGCAAGTTACATCTTGGAGAAATTGCCCTCTGGAGAGAGGAAAAACTATTGCAAGGTTGACAGCACAACCTCGCACCGGCACAGTATCCCTTCCCCAGTGGTTCAAGGAGTTCCAAGCACCCTCCTGTAAATCATCAGCTCACATCTATTTATTATCTTCCAGCCCACTGCACAACACTATCTGTTACACACGGATACCAGCAATATTACAAGGTGGGCTCAAGGGATAAGAGACAGCAAACGCTGCACACCTCCTATGCCTGAGTCACACCCGCTATAAAGTCAGATTCTGTTCATAAAGTGCATACTGTTGTCAGAAATGAAACAATATGAACCAAATTGTTTCAGAGTTGGGTTTTTTTCAGTGTTTCTCCAATATGCTTGATCTTATCATCTCGATATCTTTGTGTTATTATACAGAGACAAAATTTATCTGCATAGCAATGGACAAAATGTCTATGAAAATATTGCTATCCATTCAATGATTGTTGTTATATTTGGAGTAGGCACCAGCCTCACTCTGTGATGCTTGTCCTGGAATATCAATAAATAAATCATAAAAGCCAATGCTTCAAATATTGAAAAATTCACACTTCAAACTGTGTTTTGAACTATGCTGAGAGCAATGCCTCAGATTGTCCTTTTGCTTTATATGAACAGAGGAAATTCAAAGCAGGAGGAACTCTCTCCCGGGATTTGGCACAAGGGAGTGCCACAAACCATCAGCCTTCCTGTCTCTGCTGTGCCAACGAAGCCTCTCCAGGGATGTACCACGAGGAGCAGACAGCGTGTCTGGGGAGTTAATGTGGCTTCAGATGAAATTACCTCCTGCAGAATCCATCTTGCCTGTTGGTTGTGTGCACGCAAAGGAGCCAGGCAGTAGCGAGGAGCCAGGCCACAGCAGGGCAGGTGAAGGCTCAAGAAAAGTAGAAGCGTCTCCCTATGACTCTGTTGGGTTAAGGGAAGTTCCTTGCACCACAGACTTAAGGTATGGTGAAAATGTGACATCACAACTCTTTTTATCCTTCTGTCGTCGGTATGGTAGGAACTCTCTGAAGTCCCTACCCTGTTGCCCGCTTCGCTCCTCACTCATAACAGATGTCTAAATAGTATGGTGTGAAGGACAGCATTAAAAGGAGAAACGAGGGCAAATGCCCTTCTGGGAAGTACACTCTAGTTCAAGCACAAGTGTTTGGGCTGATGCCCAAGTGACAGAATGACTTTCCATGGTTTGTGTTGTGCTGGGGACCACTAGGCAATTCTAATGCTTCTTTTTCTTTTGCTTTAAAAGCACTGAAATTAGCTGAAATCTAACATTAAGAAGGGTATTTTTTAGTAATTGTAAGTGCAAAGCTAGACTAGCACTGGAAGTTGCTCAGGTACATCTATTCAAAGACCAGAAGAAAAAGCACTGCAGGTATTCAGTGCTTTATCTGATTAGAAAACAGCCTGGCACAGATGTGATTTCTGCTCCATATATCAAGCTATGGCAGGCTTTTGCTGCTTCATTATGAAAGCATCTGAAGTAAAATAGGTTTTGGAACATAAAAAATGACAAATTTGGAAAAATATCTATATGCCAGATGGGTGTAGGAAGAATCCTTGTGACAAATTTATTATTAAGGGAATATGCATAAGGAAAGAAAGTGTGCCCAGTTCTTCCAAGGATGGACAGGCAGGAAGGTAGCATCTCACTGTGTCTAATGTATTCTCATCTAATCTAAATCTAATTACTTATGTTGCATCACTGACATAAAATCCAGGCACCGCACACAACAATGGTCGGCTGCATCGGGGCTTCGGCAGGGCTGGGGATTGCTTTGCCTTCCCTGTTTTTGTTTGCTTTCCTCAGGGACTGCGGGTCAGGGTGACGACATCTCCACTGAGGAAAGGCTAATGCGAGCAGACGGGGCTTTAGCTGCGCACCACCAGCAGGACGGCATGAGCTCATCCTCGTCTCCTGCGTTAAAGCTGCTCTGGCCTCCACCAAGGATGCTGCTCGGAGGGGGTTTATTGCAGACCATGGGTGCTCCAGGACAGCTTCTCCTTGTGATTTGTGAAGAAATGGGGGCACTTTGGCGGTGTCTGTCTTACTGAACTGATGCTTTTGGAGCTGAGTTCAGTGTCTCAGAGATGGTGCCTGGAGTGCCCGGGCAGACAGCTCAGCACACAGCTCCTGGCAGTCGCCTTTCCAGTGTAGGAAGGGTTATTGTTATCTGTAGCTCGCCCACCTGAGCTCCCTGGCTCGGAACACATGACACTGTGTGGGACAGCACAGCGGTGCACAAGGTTGGGGGTACATGGTGCAGAGAAAAGAGGCTGAGCTCTGGTGCCAGGACGCTCCTGGACAGGCTGGGGCTGTGCAGCAGTTCTGGTTGGGAGGCAGGACTGATGCAGGGGGAAACTTCAGCTTTGCGGTGTGGGACCACTGGGGTCCTGCAGTCCAGACTGGTGAGGCCAGGCACATCAGGTTTCCTCAGACCCCCGAGGAAACATTACTGCCTCTTCCTTGTAAGCAGGCAAGTCAGTATTTCAGCTTTAGAATAAATAACCCAGAAGGATGTGCATGCTCTGGCCAGTTCTGCATCTGGGTGGCCAACCAGACCTGATAAGGTTTTAATAGCAGCTGGACAAGCTACAAGGAGATATTACACACAGCTGAAAGGAGTCTTAGCCTTTGGTTATTCCCAAAGATGGGATACCATACCTGTTTTGGATTCAAGGTGCAAATGATCTAGCCATGATTAATGTCTTCAGTACTGAAATAGAAATGGAGGCAGGGAGGATGGTACGGCAATTGTATCATTTGGCTTCACATAATTTGATTTTACTGATGCCTCATCCACTATCTGATTACTCTTTTCCTATTTAAACCCAGCCAAACCAGGAGGCTTTTGCTCACAGGCTTTTAGTACTATTTTATTTGGCAGTTATGGAATAAAAGAATTTTAGTATTGCCTTAGAATTTCTCCTGACATCTATCACAACCAATCCAGCTCATATGTGGGTGAACTGTGTTTTGATCCAATTATAAAATTCTATTGGAGTCTTGTTACATTCTTATCCCATGTGCATGTTGAAAAATTCAAGAGCAAAAGAAAATTCTACAAAATGTTTCTCATTTACTGTAGGCTTGGAGACACAAAACTGCATCCCATAGTCATTTGTGGAGGCTAATAGTGAACTAGAAAAACAACATATTCTTCAGGAAAAAACCCACCCTGTTAATCAGCAACAAGATTTAGAGGGAGAATAGTAAAATCTGTGTATAGATATTGCTGTCAATAGTCTTTTGGGAGAACAGCCTTGGTTTTGTCAATTGTAGAAACAAGAACTTTGTTGGTGTTCTTCCAGCAGTTGTGTTGACAAAGGATCCACCAATTTGAAGACATTTTTGAGAATGCATAAAAATGTCAAATTTGAAGAGAACCTAGACACAAAATGACCAAGGTAACACACAGCTAATATCCCAATGGTTTTTAATGACTATAATACTTAAAAATGAAGATACTTTACACACTCTTAGCATCTCTATAACAAAAAATGCATTATTAAATGAACAACTCATGCACTATTTGATTACCATGATGGAGAAGTTGATGTAGGATATTTTTGTCTCAACACTTCCACTGTCTTCAGGCTACAAAATATAATAAAACAAATTAGATGTCTTCCTTGCTCATTGGCTATGGAAAGCCACACAGAGGCGTAACTTCACAGAGTGCTTCTCCCAGCAGAGGAAATACACTGGCTCCAAATCTTTGTGGCTCTATCCTGGTGGAGTCTTTTACACATCTACTATCAGAATAACCATCCTAAAGCTGTGTGACTGGGAAAGTACCAGGACCAAACTAGCAGTCTTGGGCAAGAGCAAGTGGCCCTGCAGCCAAACCACAGCGACAGGGCCAGGGCCAAGCCTGGAGCTCAGACTTCAGCTGGGAGAAGTTCAGCCACATGGAAAAGCCAACAGGTCTTTGAGTTTTGCAAATACTGCTTGCAGTTCATCCCTTTTGGGTCTGCAGTGATTCTACCTGCTGCCCCCAACAGCAGATGCTATGTGGCACTGCTGGGATGGACATCTCTACCTTACCTGTATGAAGTGTGCCCTCCATGTGAATCCCTGAGACCACTGTGCTCCAAGGCAGCAGCAAACAGGTGCTGAGAGCAGCCTGAACATGGGTGGCCCCACGGGGTGCTGGTGGCAGGTGTCCTGCACTGCTGGAGCTGGCTATGCTGGCACTGTGAAATGTGCAGGAAGAGGCTGGAAGGGCAACTCCCAGCAGCAGTCACCAAACCTGAGCAACCCAGCCACACACAAGGGCAAGGAGGAGGGCTGCATGTACATATATTCACAAACCATTAGATCATTCCCAAGGCTGTCTGCTCTTGGTTACATCAGTTTTGTCTGTCTGTGATTCCAGCAGCTTAATAGTTATCCTGTTTTCCTTATTTCTGAGGATACAGACAGGTTATTGGTCTTCAGCTCTGGAACGCCGTCTGTGTTTCTGCGCCCTGTGGGAGGCTGATAAACGTGGCTCCTCTCCCTGTGGCTTCCCCCGGTCACTCTGAGCCCCATCATTAAGCTCTGACACAAAAATCTGTTTAGTCACAGGAGCAGATTGCTTCCACAAAGCGCAGAAATGTAATTTGCCAGTACTTAACGCTACAATATTAAATACTAACATGAAGCTCTTTCCCCTTTTCAGTTCTTTATAGCAAAAAATACTTGGTGTGAAATCTTGTTTCTACAAGGGTCAGCGATAAAATCTGCAGCAGCGACAGAGCAGCTTCTGCCCTTCCTATGGTGAGTGGTTTTATTGGTTTTGCATTTAAAGCTGTTCCAAAACGTCAGTGCTTTCGTTGCCAGCCCAGAGCACTCATACACTAACAAAGCTGGAGAAGAGGTCGTTTCCATACTTCCCTTGCCCCAGCTGTGTCCCACGCAGGAGCAGCCCTTGCTAGGGCTTATTCTCCCGTGGAAATGGACAGCGTTTCAGCTCTGAGGCAGAACACGCTCCAAGCGCAGCCGTAAGCCGACACGCCTCACCCCAGGCTGCAACCCACTGTAGTTAATCATTAAATAATTCCCCTGGTGATGTTATCCAGTGCTGATAAATTACAGATTTCATTGTTTTGCCTGGAGCAGCTTTAAATTGTGTTAATTTCATCGAAGATTGACACTAGCTTTTATTTCCTTTTGCTACTGTTTTGTCCTGTAAAGTGACACACACTACAGACTTCAGATTGCTCATGTAAGTGGTACAACAGATTTTTTTCCTTGTATTTGGGAAAAATTTTAACCAGAGCCTTTGAAATATGGAGAACTTTGAGATCAATAAAATAATAATGGTAGTGTATTAAAAGAGGAATATTACCACAAATCAAATAGCTTTTAAAACAACCTTATTGTTGACCATGTTTGTTTTACATGTGATCTCAGAATGATTTCTAATTTTATACTGCAGTGAATTTATTCCACCTACAGTACACGTTTCTGACACAGGGTTTTCTCAAAAACTGAAGATAAAATACATTTTACATCTTCCTGATGAGCCAAACTATCGTTGATCTGATTCTCTCTTTTGGCAATGGAAAAAATATCCCCAGGTAGTCCTACTCTTTATGGGCAAAAGAAAAAGGCTGTTTCAAGTTAGTGGGATCTTGATCAGTTATTTTATGGCACATTCCACATGTTTTGGAACAATTATTGTAGCAGTCCAATGTGTATGGAATAAAAACTACTGAAAATTTCAGAGCTGTAATTTGCAACTACAAAACTGATATTAAATAATTTCTGTACCAGCAACAATGTGACACAATACAATAGTCTGTTGTGGTAAATAAGAGAATGTTTTGATTGTGCACTGTTGTAGCTCCCTGAGCAGAATGTTGAGGTCAACTAGGAAACACTGAATAAAACTTCATATCCCCTCTGAGGTTCCATGTCACAGCTGGTATTTTTAATAGAGTTCTCTCCCAATAATTTCACTTACCTGGGGTTTGCTTTGGTGGGGGTTTTTTTTGTTTGTTTGTTTGTTTTAAGCATATATTACATTTTTTTTAAGCATGTGTTATAATGCAGTCTAAGCCTCCACTTTGCTGCAAAAGTGCACAGAAATTAATTGAACAATAAATGAGGTGCAGGTGCCCTGAGGTACTGATAGGTATTAATGGCCCCAACCAGCATCATCTGGGACATCCCACCCCCCTCCATGGATCAGGATTTAAGCTCAGCCCTTGGCACCAGCCTCTTTCTGAGTAATGTTGTAGGGCTGCTGGTCTCTAGCTCCTGGTCCATGCTCCCTGCTGATATGAACTCTGGCCTGCTTATGGATCTCTAAGCTTGGCAACAGAGCTGTCCTGTCAGCATGAACCTGTCTGGCAGTCTGTGGAACGTATCTGGTTTTGAACCTGACCTTTAGATTGGCCACTAAGCTTGGCCCCAGACCTGTGCCATTGCTGTGAACTTGGCTGATGCTGGGACTTGAGACTGAAGCTGCCCTGCTCTCCCTGTCAGCTGGTACGGGACTGGCCCGAATACTGCCACCAGCTCCTGCCTCCCTGTCCTGCTGGAAGAAGACATGGCTTAGTCAAGGTAAATAAATCTGTTAATAGAGTTTACTTAACCTGAAGGAACCTGCTCTGTCCCATGTCTCCATCTACTATTTCTTATAAGAAGGCTGAACTTTATTAGGAAAACAAAAATTAGATTTAATATCATAGAGCAATTATTCTGGGATAGCTTTCCATATCTAGTGTTCCAGATTTTTCCCCAGAAACATGGGGACAAAAGCTCTTCAAGGATGCAGCTGGTGGAAGCTTGAGCTGACAAAGAGCTACTGCTGAATTTGTGCTCTCCTTCTATCTCCTGTGCAGCCAAAGGGCTTCTGTGGTAATCAGTGCTTGCTCACCTGCCTGATCTTGTGTCTACTTACTCTGTGTGCAAACCTAAGCCATTTTTCAAGGACTTCACAAATGAAAACATGAACATCCACGTCTTTTGTGCAGGTCATGGTAAAAGAGATGGGGCAGTGGTGGTTGGGAGCTGAGAAGAAGTTGGATGGTTTGTCTTGGTTTGCTTTCTTTGGACAGAGTGTTAGGCAACGAGTTGGTCAAAATCTCATGGATTGTTCCAGGAGAACTGTAGTGATTTGTAGCAGAACTGATCAAGGTAAAATTCCCCTGAATACATCTCCTCAATAAACATCCAGCTCTTAAGAAACCTGTAGCACTGTTTCAGATATTTATCAGAACAACTTAGATGTGTAGGCCATTTAAAGAAATTGGATAAATAATGGGCCTTATGTTGCCTTTCTCCTCCATTTAGAAAAAAAATATGGAAAACAGTGTCACTTAACTGGTTTGCCCATACTTTTGTCTAAATCCATACAAGGCTTGATCTAGCATCCAGGGGATGATGGAGAAAATTGCCTATTAGTTTTAAGGCTTACACTCAGTTTAACTACTGGTGGGGCAGATTTTCCAGTTTTCCTCAAAAGATTTGAAGAAATCTCTATTATTTTGCTAGATTCTGATAGGGTAAGTTTGAGGGAGAAGCAATAGTCTACTGATCTGGGATAGGTGTAGTGTTCTTCTTCAGGATATCTACAAGTGAATTTGGATGGGTTTCTGTTTAAATGTAGTATTAATGTGGAGGTAATAGAAGAATATGGGCTTCATCCCCCAAAGTTGTCGACTGGAGCATTTGCCAAATCAGACCCCTTACATGTGGGGTTAATTGGCATAATCTCTGAATGTTTTTTGTTTCCAACTGCTCTACATAGATTAGCCTACCAGATTAAAAAAACCTGTGGGTCCCTCTAAGCACTTGGGATAAAATATTCTCATTTTAAAAGTACTGTTGAATATATTGGGTAAGGGAAAGAAAAGCATGAAATCAAGACTTTAGAAGCGAAGCAAAAAGTCACAACATTTGTTTCATGGTACATCTGGGATCTTACCACCTGGATAGACTTGAGAAGCAGACCTCCCAAATAAGAATAGCAGGATAATAAAACAACAATAGTAAAAAGCAGTGGTGAGATACTTGAAAAAATCTACATTTTACAGAAGTGTAATCATGATTTAAAAATACAAAAACCACTCTGACTCAAAAGAGGGAGAGTGTGGGTGTTTGCTGAGGATGAGTCAAAAGAGAAGAAATTTCAACTCCAGAAAGCAAATGCGAAAGATGAGGCTCTGTAAGTAGAGCCTGCGAAAAGGCAGACCAAATTTATGCATTTGTTCTGCATCCAGGGTTCACCTCCATGCTATGCAGAAGTCATTGATTAACTGACATTAGATTGAAATGGGGCAATTAGACAGAGTAAAATGTCTACAGCATAAATTATACAAGAAAAGTGTCTGAAGAGAGCCTCCCCTTTGTCTTTAAGACTTGCCAGCTGTTCCTTTCCTGCCTTGTGATTTTCACCTTTCCAGATAAGCATATTCCTTTCCCTAAATCAATCTGACGGAACAGAGCTAACTGTATATCACAGGGTACAGCTGTATGTCCAGATACATTTTTAATAGGTCAGCCAGTCCAGTGGCAAGATAGCACTGATTCATGTTAGCATATGAGGAGGAAAATGATGCTGTGGAAGCACCTAGAGCAGATACTGCTGCGCACTTCCTTGGCACTGATTACTTGAAACAGTTTGTCACATGCTTAAACTGAAATGTGTGCTTTGGTCCCCTTTGTAGTCAGTGGAATCAGGTGCCCAGTCTTATACAGTATTGAAAATTAATTACAGGAGTTGGAAATCCTGCTGTTTTCCAGTATAAATAAGGGAAGTAAATCACTCAGTCATGGAAAAGACAAAGCTGAGGCAGTTCTGTGGCTAAGCTAGCTCAGTGCCCTTTGCTTGTACAGTGCAAGGTCTGTTTTAATGCTTTTTTGCAATAGGAGCAATGAAAATTGTTGGTGTTTTTTGGTTTGGTTTTGGTTTTTTTTTTTTTTAATAGAAACAAATTGCTTTAGAACTCCTCTTGTTGTCACAGCTAAAATAGTGTGATCCAAGAAAACCTTAGTAGTGTAGTGAATTTAGCTTGTTTGTAAAGCAAACCAGCTCTTTGCCATGGTCTTGGGGTTGGGTGGGTCTCCATGCCATTAGTATGCTTTTGCTATGCCTCTCATCACACTGCCTAATCAGCTGTGAGCTGTTCGTGGGGCCACTTAAAGTTAGGCTCTGCTACAGAAGCACAAAGTAGTTGAAGATGCACCCAAGCTGTCATTTTTCTGCTGCAGTTTTTACAACTCAAAAAAAAAAATATTTACCAAATTCAGACCTGACTGAATATGAATGGTCACAGCTATGGCAACAGGGCTGTGCTCTTATTTTCTTCATATCAGCATTGAGCAGGGTTTAGGAACGGGAGTTTTGCTCAGCCCCATCTTGCTGGGGGCATTTTTGTTCTTAGGGTCATACTTTGCTCCCTATAAGGCTGCTTTGAGCCCTGACAGGAGTGGGGAAGGCAGCCTGCCCTGATGCATGGGGTGTGAGATGGCCATCCTTACAGTGCAATGTGCACTGAGGGCATCTGGTGACCTGCAACAGGTTTGGCTTTTGTCCAGTGTAAGGAAAGCAACTCTTAGCATCCACCTGTTTGAACAACGAAAGAGAAGATTGCATGGCTCTGCTGTACGATGACATGCACTGGGCTGTTGGGAGTAAACTGGTCATCAGGCATTTCCTGACCTTCCCTTTGCTCATGCTAGCAAGATTAATGAATGAGCTTTTCCACTGTAGGATAATGCACAATTCATAGTGAGGTAAAGTGGGATGAACACTTGATCTTGTGTAAAGCCCAGGTTACAGTTTACAAAACAGGTGAAGGGGAAATGAGTATTTAAAGTAGCTATTGGGCCCCTGCAAACTGCTCCAGCAAGCAGTCAGTCTTCTCTCCTTGTGTTGTATGCAACATTTGGCAGTGAGTTGGCCTGAACTGGTGGTAGCTGCTGGATGACCTCTTCACTTCTGCATTTAACTTTCAACATATTGCCCATGTAATTCAGGTGGTATTTTTATCCATTCCTTTTCAGTCCTTTGTATAGAAAGGCAGACTTGCTGTCTCTGTGTAGTTCTAGCATGGCACTGTCTAAGAGAACCACCCAAATCTGATGGTATCTCCCTTCTTATCTGTAGCAGTCAGTACTTGACTACTCTTTAATTGTCAGGACTGCCTCAAGCATAGGAGTTCCACAAAGATCTGATGGTTATCCTATTTCTCCAAGTTTAATGGGCTCAGCCAAGCAAAAGGAAACCAGGTGACCAGTTAGCTAAATGGTGTTTACATTACTTTTAAGCTGGGCTCTATCAAACATGTCACACAATTTACATTTTCTAAACATGTCACCCAGCCTTCAAAAATGCAGATTTATGCTTTTGAAAATATTTTACCTAATCTGAGAGCATTTAATGTCTCATAATTGGGTTGGAGAGTTGTACATATCTCACCTAGAGAAGAAAAAGTGAAATGTTTCTATTTTTCATTTTTAGACCATGAAAAGGTGAAGGCTGACTCTAATGATGATATAAAAAACGAAAGAGAAATGTAAACCAAACCAATCTCACAATATATGTGCTTGTTCGGTAATTTCTTGGTGTTAAGGAGTGTTTATACAGCACTGAAGTTAAAATATCTGAATATCACACAGACGGCATGATCATTTTGTGCAGAGAACTTTTATAACTCATTTGAAATGAACCTGTCAGTCATCATTAATGACCTGTGAAACCCTACCCCAAGCTAGTGCCAAGTCTTTGCCACAGAAACATTGTGATAAGCTTTGCTGTGTTCACAGTAAATCAGGGAGTTTCACAATGAGTTACATGATAAGCTTTGGGGGATTGCACAGTAAATCATAGTGTCGAACAATTACACAGTAAGCCTCCTTAGTTTTTTTTCTTTATGGGAGCATCTGTCAGTAATGGATAAAAGTCAATATTCATATTTTTATCCTCCTTCTACGGCCTCCCTCAAGTGCAGTTTATGGACACTTCTTAAGGTTGGGGGGAAGACCGCTGTGGTAGCCTGGTATGCCTGTGCGTGATGTGATGTAGTTAATAAAGTGCTGGGGGACAGTGCACAAGAAGTTTAAAGGCATCACTGAGGCTGACCAAGTGATGGGAAGGGTATCCTTGGCTTTCAGTGGAGTTGTGCCAGTTTACACTAGCTGAGTGTTGGCGTTTTTCTTGGTTCTCCAAGAAGATATGTACTAGAACTTCCTGTTTATGCAGTGATTTGTATTTGCTTTGCTCTGTCTTGATTTCCATCGTCCCATTCAATTTTTTTATTCAGCATTACTATAAGCAGCATCTTTCCATTTAAACTCTATTTTATTGATTCTTGTGGTTTACAGGACTATTTCTCCCCCTACAAGGTCTTATGTGATTTAACTCGCTACACCTATTTGACATCTCATATCTCAATAAATTTATTCTTTATGCCACTCCAAATCCTCAGGTCTTCAGCTGTCTCCAAGACATCTCCCACTGATGTTCCCCTGTCCTTCAGGACTACCGACTGAAACTCAGCTTCTTGCCTTTTCTCCCTGGCTAATGCCTGGTGCCTCTCCTTGTCTGTATCCGGGGCTCAGACTTGTCTTGTGATGCTTTGGTTTCATCTCCTCCTCACTCCCCATGTCTCTGCTTCCCAGGGACTTGCATAGCCTCTTGCCAAGTGCTTCAAACATGCAGTTTGCATTCTTCTTCCTTGGCAGAGCCTCTTAAACTCCCACTACTCCAGCTTTCGTGTGCCACTTCAAAAACACACACCTTCTAATCTTCCAGTTTTGACAAGATGAAATAATAATAAAAAAAGTTCCTGTTGCCATTTCAGCTGGGTCCCTTCAGGTGTATAAATTGTTGGAGTCAGATTGTAAGAGATGTGTCTGCCTTTCAAAGAGCAAGGAGTCGTGTTTGCATTAATGCTGCCTCCATAAAGCATCACGTACCGAGAAGGGCTATCACGTACATCAGAACTGCAGGAGCCAAATCCCCATCTGCAGCACATCAGAAAAGCTCCAATAACAGCAGGGGATGTAGCTTTGGGTTTGTGCTGGCTGAAGGTCTGGCCTTGAGTGGGGACTGTGTAATGCAAGCAAGAAGATAGCTAGTGAGGCCATTTAAACCTCTTTTGGAAACCCATTTCAATAAAAAAAAAAACAAACCCTCAAGAGAGGATCTTACTGAAAAGAAATGAGAAGGGCCCAATGCTCTTCACATTTGTTTTACTAATGAATATATTATTAGAAAAAAAAATACTAGGGTTTGTGAGCTTAGAGCTGCTGCTGTCTTATAAATCCTGGCATGAGGCATTACCCTGTAAGTATACATGAGATTTGCTGGTGGTAGTTTGTCCTATGTATTGGAGAAGTCAGGAAGGAGCCCAAGTCTCTGCCAGCTAAGGTTTGTTGCAGTTCCTGAGAGTAAGGTTTTTGATTTCTTTTGTCTGTTCCAAGTCACATTATTGTTTTCTATACATGTTTAGTTGAGGGGGTTGTGAGGTTAGGCAGAGGGAAGGAGAGGTGAGAAATGTGGTATGTTTTTTAGTCTGCGTGCAAGGGAGCCACTTACAGTGTATGTTGCTAGTTTAAAAGCCCTCAAGAGGATGTGGCAGGCCTCTGATGTAATAAGATATGTGCAATACCAACACTTGCTGCCCTTATTTGAAATGTCATAAAATGGGATGTATTCACTTGGTGCACAAGCAGGCAGTATAGCCTCCAAAAAGTATGTGTAGGTAGTATATTACTGCCTTTTTTCTGGTACACATCTGTTAAGTGGCCAAAATGCAGATTAAATCCTGTGTTGTAGCAAGTGGAAAACATGTTGTAGTATGAGCAGCCTCCAAACATGGCATAACACATGTGTGTTCCCCTTTTGTACGGGAAGCTGCCTTTGTAGTGGGATGCAGGAAGCCTGCAGTTTGGGTTGGTGACTGATGTGTGTGTAAAACATGACGTGGGAACCCAGAAGGCTCTGAGAAAGCTGAAATGGGATGAGACTGACAGGACAACTATCAGGCCTATATGTGAACCCTCCTGTTGCAAGTGGTGTGTATGTATTGACACTAGCTTATTAAAGCAGGTATTTAGGAGCAGAGATAAATTTTCAAAAGGGTTTCATACTTGGGAGCTGGGCCTTTGAAGCTGTTGTTCCTCCCTTTTATAAAAATGAGGAGACATGCTGAAATTGAAAACTGCCTTGTCATCTCTGGAATCAAATCTTCAAATGAAGAGGAAATCTTTTCTTTTTCCTAGAAAAGATGCACTTGCTGAGTCTTTTCAGATACCATTTCTATTTGTGACAGGAACTTTTTCAAGGAAATGAGCAGAAGGTAGAACAGCATGCTGCTTCTGATTGTACATTTCTTAATATGCTTTAGAAATATACACACTGGCAACACTCTTGCAAGAAAATGGCTCATCTTTCATTAAAGAATGACTTATAAAAAAAGTCTTGACTTTTGTATAGCTGTGTATTTCATTAGGCGTATTTCATACTTCACTAACAATTCCTAAATGGCAAATAGTCCTGAGTCGTATCTGGGAAAGCAATTTGCTTTAAATGGTTCATTTAGGTGAATTTAGCAATTTTATTTTGTGTATAAACTGAAAAGCTTTTCTTAGCTCAGCTTTTCCACTTGCCAGAATACAGGTGTTTAGTTATTGACAGAGATCATCCAAAGGAAAATTCTCCACAAGATGCTTTAAGAAAACCAAAAATACTTGCTTCCCAAATTATAATTTTAATTACTTCAGAGACACTAAATGGACACCACCACCATGAGCAGGTAGAATTAGACTGGCACTAATGGGAACACATCTGATTTCATCAGGCTTCCTATAAGCTATTGCAGAGGAACTGCATGTGCCAAAAAGCAACTGAGTGAACACTAATTCCAAGACAGCACCAGAAGTGAAGTTCTAAGTGTTTTAGCTAAATGTTTTTCCCAAAAGTCATCTTGTAACTTTGATCCTCCTAAAATGCTACTTCTAGCACAAATTCCTTTGATGCAGAACAGCACAGAGTAAACAGAAAAGACACACCCACAAAGATTCATATCAGCAGGCTTTCCAGTGAAATCACAGTGTACTCTCAAACAATGATTTATCCTACTTCCTTCTTATTACCCTTATTTATTCTTCCTTTACACTGATGCTGGAATTAAACCAGTATACAAGTGCTTTTCTCTGAATATCCTTTAATTTGACAACCTCATGGCCTCAGTGCCCTTTTTCTGCCAAATATTGCTTTTTTCATAGACACAAGTTAATTCATGTTGTATTGTGCGACAGGGTATAGCCCAGCTTGCAAACTGCCTCGTTTCTTTCTAGTCCCTGAGGAATTCTGAATGTGTCAGTAAGAGCAAATAAAACTATCAAGCATGTTTCTTCTGCTTTCTTCTGAAGATTTTTCTCAGCCGTATCCTAAAACATGGGGTGTTTTTTCATTTTATTTTGCCCACTTCTTGCCCCACCCACTTTCTATCGTCTCAATTTCTCACTTCCCCTGTAGGAATGCAATGGCCGTATATCTTCACTTAGTCTCCTTGCTGTAATTTCTTTGCATAGCTGGAAAGAAAGTACATTGTCACTCATGGACCTTTACACCTGCCAAAGCCAACGAGCGAAGTTTGACACTCATTCTGACTGGTTATTTAGGTGTTCACTCTCCTAGCAGATTTCTGATGTCCCGAAGAAACATCTGAGTATTACTACAAATATTTCTATTAACAAAAATTTACTATGTGATTGAATATATCCTATTTCATGTCTAAAATACATTTTTTCATTTAATGTCACTATACAAGTTTCAGTAGCAGAAATATTTTTATTGGTAGCTGACACTTCAAAAGTTTCTTCAGACCCACGGAGGAAATGCAGCAACAGCAGTTTTTAACAAAAGCTCCTTTGCCTGGTCTGACCCAGGGTCCTGTCCTTTCTCTTTAGTGTATGTCTTCCCAGTATCCCTGACGGCAGTGACCTTACCACTGCTTGATGGAGCTGGGGCGGGATCAGAACTGGATCCTAAAACGCATTGTTTTGGTGACATAACTCAAAATTATGATAAATAGGAAAAGGAGATAGGTAGTTGTTCTAAAGACATTTGGTGATTAGTGATGGGTGAATGTATTTGTGATAAGAAAAGCACTCAGAAGAATAGATACACATTTTCCTAAGCTCTTGAGTGGTGAGGAAGGGGGTGAGGAAAGGCTGGTTGTGCGCCCTTGGAACCTTCTCCATGTCCATGTGGATCCATAGCAGAGAGGAGAATTGCTGCCAGTGGCACTCTGCTGAGGTAGGGTAGGTGTCCCCAGCCAGTGGGCAGGCTGGTGTTCACTGCTAGTTTTTTTACCTCTCTGAGCAGACTGTTATTTTTATGAGGAATTTTCAGATTAAGGTCTAGACAGCTTAGAGAGCCTTTCAAAAGATCCACAAACCCTCTGAGCCTGTGTGTTGTATTTATCTCATAAGGAACCTTGTCATTAGGCTCAAATTAAAAATGAGCTGTCAGTTTTTATTAATAATTAATGCTGAAATGTTAGCACTTTGAAAGACTGTTTCAAGTGCAACACATTCCATTTAATGCTGAACAGTTTTATATTTACAGTAATTCCACCTTTCATCTCTTGATGTCAACCTCTAAATCTTTAATACTTTAATCACACTTCTTATTTTGATATCCCAAGTGAGCTGTTCTAACCTGTGTCCGCTCCCTTTCGATGAGGTGCACATTTTATACTGGAAGGTTAGTCAGCGGCACTTGTTAATTATTAAGGAAAACAAAATGCTATTGCTGGAAAATTGTGTTTGTTCCCAGCTGTATGTGTTACCTTTAATCTGTACTGACAAGGAGCAAGAGGAATCATAAAATAATCAGAGGAGCCAGGAGAGAGGATTGTTTGTGAAGAACATTACCCAGCAGAAATGTAGACAGCCCTGATTTGATTCTGTAAATGAACCTAATTACTGGGTAATGTATTGTTCTGTGGAAATGACATATGTGTAAAATATGTAGTTAAAGAAGGCACTGTGAATTTGAAAGCAGATGATCTTTGCTTTGTAGTTGTGTTCCCTATAGCATATTCCTGGACAGCACTAACTGAATGAGAGCTCTTATCTTGTGCATGGGCAGCACTAAAATCACCCAGCCTGCAGCACAAGTCTGTGAGCCAAGTTCTTTACTCCAGCCTCCCCACTGTGAATAAGGGAGAATTCTGCAGAGAAATAGGCTGCCTGAATATGTTGGGGAGTTTTATTTTTAAAATAGTTCTTTGTCTCCCTAAATATGCAAGAATATAATAAAATAAATACTTGGAATTTTCTTAACTGTGAGGCAAATAATGAATATCCTCAAGAACTAGAAAAGGCAATTAAATGGCTTGCAAAGAAATGAAATGTTTTTGAACTTGTAGTTATAAAACATATTGCTCCAGTTTGTTTGTGTTTTCCCTGTTGTTCCCTTGAAGTGAGATATGTGTATATATAGCCAACGGTATTTGTGACCAAGTTTACATAACACTAAAGGGTTACAGAGTGATATTAAACTATAACCTACTGCTTAATTACTGGGATCAGTAGAATGAGACTCCACCTTTCGTCTGGCAGATTCATGTGCTCTGGTGTATCGCTACCCATTTATGTTAGAAATTCATTATTCAGGCACATGTTTTCCGGGATAGATGCTTAAGACTATTATCCATATGTTTTTCCACCAGTGCTGTTGTACAGAGAAGGCAGGTAGATGTTTCACTGTAAGAGAAATCTCAGCTTGCCCTTTTCTTTGCAGAGACCAAAAAGGTGGTATGGTGCTGGGGAGGGACTTGCTGTGGCTTTGGGTACCCATATGGGCAGGCCCCATAAGGCTGTCCTTTGTATGGAACCATATTTTATCATGTGCATCTATCAGTGGGAAGATACCCAGCCTCTGAATAGGAATGCTAACCATTCCCCTCTAATAATGTTTTTTTTCTTTTATTCCCCTGCATCCTGAAACATTGGCTCCTTTACTTTCATCTTTTTCATAGGCACACATGAAAATCTCTCCATTGGCTTTGCAGTGATAGCTAAGAGTTCAAAAGCATTGCGCAACTCACAGCAAATACACACCTTACCACATGAATATCCATTTGAAATCAGGGGACTATTAGACTGGGACACTACAAAAAAAAAATCTCCATCCTGTTTTGCCTGACCGTTCCCACCCAGACAAACAGAGTGTTGTGTCAGTGAGGTAGTATTTTGCACCTATTTCAACCAAGTGCTAGTGAAAGCACGATGTGCAAAGTGAAGAATTAAGACTGTATTATGATCAATTCTAGCAACATTTCTACCACAAATGCATGTATTTCAGTAAGACTAAACTGGAGTAAAAGAAGGTAGGATTTTCTCAGCCTGTGAACTTGTGCTTGTATTATCAGCTCTCAGCAATATTATCTGCTTCTTCTATCAGGCTCTCATCGTCTGGGCTTTTTTATAATTACATGAGGAGTGGATGAAGTCCTATTAAGTTGTCTGTGACTAGAAAAAGAATTACTGCACTGATACTTTCAATCCTCACTGGCTTGTAAAAAAGGCATTTAGAGTTTACTGAACCTCCACCTTGTGCACATCAAAAAAGAAATGGAAAAATTCCTGCTGCTACATTATCATGCAAGCATCCAATTCTGTCCTTCCTTGCTGTGGAGACATGCACAACATACAGGAAGGACTTGAATAATTTTTATAGGATGCCCAACAGGACAAAACAAATGGACATGTGTAGAATATGTACAGTGTTCATTACAAACATGATTAGTGTGTATATATAATAGATGTGTTGGTAAAGCACAGTGGATTCTTCGAAGTTTACAAGTTTGTTATGAATTGATTTATTCATGAAATGCTTTGTTTCTATGACAACTTTATTGGTTTGCCTGTGGTCTAAATACATATAGGCATGGCAGGAATTCTACAGTACAAAACAAATTACATGCTACCACCTGAATGGCTTGATGCCTTTAGGGAATGTACAGAAATATTCCACAATGAGGGCTGAAATCAGCATAGATTGTGCCAGTATGAGAGGGCTCACTTAATAAAGAAAAATGCATAAAGGTCCTCCACAGCTTCCAACTCTGCAGTAAAAGCAAAAGATGGAAATGAAGAAAGGAATCTGGTAGGAAAACATAAAAGGGACCCAAAACCCAATTGCAGAGATACTAGTGTATTCAAGAAAAAGCCACAGATCAAAGACCAGCACTCTCTCCCACAAATACAGCTTGCCAGAAGCTATTAATATTCATAACAGATCTAGAGCTACAAAAGAAACTGGAGAGCTATTGTTTAGTAAGAAATTAGTGTGAAAGTATAGGACACTAGTTGATAAAAGGATAGGAAGGCTTGCTGGGAGAACACAAAATGGAATATTTCAGTAAGTGGATCAAACAACAGAAGGACAAATACTAGAATGCAAGAGCAATAATTAAGATAGGGTCTTGGAAGAGGGGTCTGAGTCCTAAACTGGATAACACTTTTCAAAGCATGGAAAGCATAAGTTAGAAGCTGGGCTTCTATGACTGACGCCATGATATATAGGTCTCACCAAAAAAGTGTCATAAACTATGGTGAAATGGTGGCTTGGCTGCTTCTATCCTGTGTGATACAAAGCTCTTTGGGAAATAAGCAAGAATAGGGAAAACAGAAACAGGCTTTCTTGCTCCATCACCTGTAATCTATCTGCTTTTCAAAGCCATAAACATCAGAAAAAGCAGAGAGTGCAGTTCCATTGCAGAAGTTTTCCAGCAATGTTTTTAAATCTAAACAAAGCTGCATGGTATTCTGGATCATTATTAGGGAATTGGTATGAGAATTTCAAAGGGAAGAAGGGTCACTGATCATCCTCAGCCTAGCCTGAAAGCAGGCATGCAAATGCCTTAAATTAGAGCAAACCAGCACAAGTGCAAGTCCTGGATTG
Source organism: Oxyruncus cristatus (assembly GCA_013399855.1). NCBI lineage: Eukaryota > Metazoa > Chordata > Aves > Passeriformes > Cotingidae > Oxyruncus > Oxyruncus cristatus. Next base: position 1,426,788 of record VXAY01004491.1, read on the forward strand.
GTAACCACAGACTGCGCCACCAGCTCTTCTTCCTCTCTCAGGGACCTGTGGTGTGGTGCAGGTGTTTCAATACTCACTTGGCTCAGACTAGGTTTTTGCCCTGTAATTTGGGTATTGGGATGTCGTTTATTGAAGTATATCACTGATTTTTGTCTCTTATCATGGAACATGCAGAGTACAGGCATGTTTTGCAGCACTGTGGGCTTAAGGATGCATTGCCTCCCTTGCACTGTGGTGAGGCCAGACTGTAAAGCTGATGGGGCTCAGTAACTAAGATTTGGCTCAATGAGTTTCACATAGTTCCTTAGTCAAATAGCTGTTTCTCTTTGTGAACTTTAGGTTGCCTGCTTTGAAAGGTGACCAGGTTGACACAGACAGGAACTGCACGAGGGTCAGAGTCCTGAGTGCAGAAAGCAGAGAGAGAAAACAAAGGTAGTGAGATGTGAAGGTGCACACGGCTTTGTGCAGGATGCATACTTCGCTGCCACTCGGTAAGTGCCTTAGCAGTCTGACTAATTTGACATGGAAGCACTAATAAAATAAAAAGCTTCTCCAATTAGTGCATACTCTCTATTATTTCTGACTTGTGTTCTGACCCAGTCCCTTCCATATTCCTAATTGCCTGTGCTGCACTAAGTGATATCGCCCTTCCCACACTTTTATGAGCTGTGGTCTCCTGCAAGACGAGAGATTTATCTGTAGCAGACCCCATGATTGACCTGGAATGACACTGTTACTTCAACTGGTCGAACTGCATATTTAAAAACTATGGAATGTCTACAGAGATACACTCCAGAGGGAGAGAGTGATCACCTCTTGGGACAGTTGGTCTTGTTCTCAGCTGGGCATCTTTTGTAACTATCATATTTGCTTCAAAGCTCTTCATAATAGCAATGTGGTTTGTTTGGGGGGTTTTTTGTTGTTTTGGATATTTTGGGGGGGTTGTTTGGTTTTTTTGTTGCCTTGAGGGAGAAAGGAGTGTTGACATCAACCAAGTAGCTCCTGACTCCACCACATCTTTGGGACTGAAAAACTGCTGAAGTGAAGCTTATGGGTGTGCTGAAAGAGAATGGAAGTTCGTTTGATGTTCTTTTGGGCTCTATTTCTAGATTGAGTCTTCTGTCTCTGGAAGGAGCAGTTGCCCTTTCAGTATTCAGTCTGGATATAAAAAAAGGTGTGGTGAAGATCTCTTTTCTTTCTCAAGAAAAAGAGTTTGTAGTTATTCCTTCTCCATTATTATTTCTTTCTTACTGGTTTAACCTTTATATGGTACAAATAATGCATTTTCAATTCAGCTGTTGCTTTAAGGGAACACATAGGCTGAGCAGCGGGACAGGAAGGCACGAAGCCAAAATTAGTCTTAAATTGCCCTGAATGTACTGGTGGAGGCTCCACGTAGCACTCCTGAAATATCTGCTGGCTTTTCAGTGCTGTTCCTAAGAAACCAAAGAGGGGCTGCTGGTGGAACGTAGCAGGACAAGGATGTAGCGGACATTTGATGGCCAGAAAGACCCCCAGGAGCCAAGGTACCTGACCAGAAGCCACATAGTGCAGGCACTGGAGAGATGGGTGGTCTGAAAGTGCAGATAGCACTCAGCTGTTTTGTCCCAAGTCTTTGTACATCCTCTTCTCATTTCAGAAATTAGGAGGCTTTTGGAGCACACATCAGAGGAAGTGCTGGATCTCCAGCATCTGAGCTAAGGTTATGGTTCACAAATGGTACCTTTAAAAAATTCTGGTTGTACCACATCAGCGCAGCTCCTGCTACTTACTGCATGTATTTCAGTAAAGAGTGGCTTTTGACAGACCCAGCTGGTAGTGAATTTAAAAACTATTTTTAAAGTCTCATAAACGCTTTTAGGGCCCTTTTGAATGTTGTCTGAGCTACGTTGGAAGATGTCATAGTTTATCCCATAACTAACCACAATATTTAATTTAATGATGGCTATAAAACAAGTTACAACAAAGAGAAAACTGTTCTGGACTTTCTTAACATCGTATTCAGCAAACACTTGCTCTTTATCTGACATGCCATCATTTACTCCCTCAGCCCTCAGAGAACTGCAGGATAGCTGAACTATCGGTATGGTAGGAAAAAAAATCATAGAAAGTAAAATGATATTTTGAAATTAATGTAGTTCATCTGGTGCACTGAATGCCTAATAATGAAAAATCTAGAGGGAAAAGCTTAATGAAATTTTGAAAATATCTCCATTTCAGTCATAGACTGTGTGGTATCACTTGTGTATGTATAAGGATATGTCATGCATGATCTGATGTGGTAAGTTTATGCAGACAATACTTTACACACACATTCAAATGCTTAATAAATACCTCTTTGCACTGCCTCTCTGGGTTTGGGCTTGTGTGTGCATATACATGCATACAGAGGGGTTAGAAACAGGTACCCTTTTTCATTAAGTAAGTGACATTTTCATGCTAGTGCAGCATCTATCTATCTTCTTTCTGGCAAAGCTGTGTGCCTTTCAGTCAGCATCTGACTAAAGATCAATGAGAGAAAGCTTTTTGAAGGTGCTTTCAGGTCCTGCGGCAAGGGAGATGATCAGAAAGCTGCCATAAGCTTCGGACCCACTTGACAAATGAGGAACTATTTTGGTGCTCTGTAAACTGCTGTCACATCAGTTAGAAACACTAATTAGAACTACTTTGCTGTTGAAAGTGTCCAGTGCATTAAATACCACTTCTGCTTATTGCAATTAGCTTATCCATTGACTTACACTTTATACCACAAGACTATCAAAGATGGAAATGCATAAGGGATTGTTTAATAATTTATGAGGGAAATTAGAACTGAATGGCAAATAGCTTTTGCCTGCTACCCTTTGACCTTTCATTCCTTGCAGAGCATGAAGCTCACATGTGAAATGTGCTTATCCTTGGTTTTGTCTAGCTGGAGAAGGGTCAACAAACACAGATGCATGAGTGAGGAAACATCAGATTATGTTGTCTCTTTCTCAAAGTGATGTGGAGATTAAGTGATGTGGGTAACTTTTGAGAAGCAATTGGACATCATGGTACCACACAGTGTGTCAAGTGAGAGAGTTTTACATGCTCAGTACTGTTCTCTGAACTGGTTCTTGTTATTGATAAAGCAGTGAGACTTTGTTCAATAATTTATACCATGTGGTGTTGTTGATAATTTTTAATGCCCTTCCTCTTTATACAGGACAAATTTGCTGATGATGCAATCTAGTAAAAAAAATGAAGCTTTAAGGACTGAGGTAACCTCATATTTTTATTTTAAAGTTTAACTGTGAGCCCATAATATTTCAATATGCCTTAGGATTAAGAAAAAGAAAGCAAAAAGTTTCTCATGCCATAAAAGACAGAAGTGGCCTGGCCATTAAGGATGGTATGACTTTACATTGTACACGGAAGTTTTTAGCAGAGGGGGGGGAAAAAGAAAATATCATTCCAAATAGATGGTTTGCAATCTAGCACACAACATAAAGCCATGAGGCTGCATTCCTCGTTCCACTTTTGTTACCTTGGTCTAAGAAATTATTCTTTCTGCTTGGATTCCTACTGCTGACGATAGTCCTTAATTCACTTGCCAGGGTGTTAAAGATCAGGATTTTTAATTTGTTATTTTAAATATAAGACTGCAATCTTGCCACTACTCATGCTTCTCAAGAGCTGGAATAATATTTTCCATAAGTGATTTTTTTTCTGGGGTGGGTTTTTTTTTTTGATTTTGTTGTTGTTGTTGTTCTCTGAGATCAGTTTGAAGACTGTGTTCTGTTCCCCAAAATTAGTGAGGTATAACTGTAATGCACATTTTTTTCTAAAGTCTTTTGAAGCAGACAGAAAACATGCAGCAGTAATGGGGTGGTTTTATCTAAAAGCTCCTAGCAAGAATCACCTTCAATGTTCTGGTTCCAAATAAATGAAAGTCTTCCTGTTTTAAAACTCTTTTGTATGCCCATGCAGTGATCAATACAGAATATCTGCCCTATATTTCACCAGACTGCTCTATACAGAAATATTTCTGAAAAAAAAAAGTAATTACTGCTTCATTTTCAAAATCTCTAAGTGATAACAAGATAAAATGCTATTAATGAAGGAATGAACATACATACACTCACCTAAATGCAAGTATAAATTACAGTATGAAATGGTTTGGTTCCTTGAAAGTATTTACAAGTGTGTTGTGTTTTGGTTTTTGGGTTAGTTGGTTTCTTTGTTTTTTAGGGAAGAAAAGCCTCTAAAAGAGCAGGATGGAATTGCAAGATCTCAAACTGTAATTGAGACTCCTCAAGCTGCCAACACCAGAGGCCAAATAAGTGTCCTAGTTTGTGCCCTTCAGTTTTGATTCCTGTAACTGGCAGAGGGAAAAGAACTCGTTTGGTTTTTTAATGAGATTAATTTGAAAACCAAAACCAAAGATGATGCAACAGAACATATCTTGGTGTGACATGCAGAGCTGACTGAGGCTGGCTTTGGTTTGGAGCAGTTCAGCTCTTTGGTCCCTGGGAGAGCTGCACATGCTGCTTCAAGTGGCTCTGCTCCTCTGGCTGCCATAGCAGGAGCATGACTGAGACATCTATTTTTTTCAGAAATTCACTGCAATGTTGAGAGTTTCTGGCCATTAAGGGGGTCCAGATCCATTTGGGAGCTGTTAAAACTTCTGAGGTTCAGCCGTGAATCTGCCATTGATGCCAGCGAAGTTGCCATTGATGCTGCTGGAACCAAGAAGAAATGCCTGGGCAGAAGGAGCAGAAGCTGTATGCATGTCCCAGCCTGAGGCTTTGTTTCCTTCATTTCTAATTGTCTGCTGCCTTCTTTTAAGACTGGTAACCTTAGACCAGAGGGAAAAAGAGGATTATTTTTAAGCATGATGAAATTTAACTTGTAATTGCTGTTTCAACAGCAGCCAAATGAGAGGTAAGAGCATAGCTTTACCAGGCAGCTCCTAATCTCTAGGATTTACAGATGCTGAAAATGAGCAGGAAATCAGGGCTGCAGTAACCTAGCTGTAGTGCAAGTGCAACACACGTTCACAGATATCCACACTAAACCCACAACATTCCTAGCAAATTTTGCATCTCCTGCACAACTTTCAAAACTCTCATGGTTTGATGTTTGTCTAGATTTCACCTAGTGTTAGTCAGACCCTCCATCCTATTTAATGTCAGTTTTGGTATCCCTCTGCTTGAGATAGGGTGCCATAATATATTCTATTGCTGGCAAGTTTCAACAGGGAAGCAGTAACTTATGCATTGACTGTTTCCCGTGAGGTTTCACATTCCTGTAAAATCAGTCACTTGGAAAAAAACCACAGTATTAGTTTAACTCGCAATTTCACACGAAACTGCTAAGACAATCCCTGTAAAAAACAGCACTTCTTCAGATGGCCAGTGCTGTATGACATGCATCCCGATGCTGCTCTTTCCTCTAACAGCATTTTAACAGCCAGTACTGATTTAGGTTTTTCCTTCACTTAAAGCCCCTCTATGGTGGCTGGCCACATTACTTCAATTCTAAGAAGTTATCTGGTGTTCCTAAGTACCAAATATGCTGTCATGTACTCAGTACCTATTGAAAGCCTGTCCTCACACAAAATGTGCTTTACAGGAGAGTTCACTTCTTGCTCAGCCTTTTGCTGCTCAGAAGCAGCAAATGCTCCCAGCCCTGAACACAGGCGTGCATGGAGCTCCTCTCTTCCTTCAACTTGTTTTACTGCCTGCTGTTTGCCAGCAATGCAGGTGCAGCACACTGGCTGCTGAAGGCCAAATTTGAAATGTTTGGCAAAGACTATTGAATCACAGTCACTCCGGCACAAGTGTGGGATTTTCTGTACTAGAGCATTGGTAACGTTATTCAAATTCACATGTATTTTCCAGAGTGACCCCACAGCAAATCCTCAAAAACACACCACACCTAGTTAGAATGTTCTGGGAAAAGTGTTTGTTGTTGTCATTTTGTTCACAAACTGCTTGTCTGGATTTGTGTGATCAAATGATATATATGAAGTATTGGAAATCTTTTATTGTGTAATCCCAAAGAAAACCTGAAAGAGGAAGTTATAAAAGTAGCTTTAGAGAATTTGTCTTTCATGATACCAGGGACTTTTTTTGTACTACTTTAGAATTTTTTTGTTTGTTTGTTTTTTGTTTTGGGTAGAAGACTCCTAGGGAGAGTTTGACCTTTTCTGTAGAAAAAAGGTTTACCTGTCAAATATCTTGGTTTGTGTTTCCTTCCCCACCTGTTACTAATTTTAACATGCCCCTCACTTGAGAGGCATTAAAACTTTTTAAGTGACTGTGAGGAAAAAGTATGGCCACATCTGAGAGCTGAGGGACAGGGAGCTTGACCATTCAAGTTTGTGCCTGAGGGGGGGTGTCTGGGTGGTCTTTGCCCTTTCACCTATTAGAAGGCAGGATGTGCTTGGGGGGACTTTTCCAGTCCCCTCCTGACTGCTCCCAGGTCTTCCATGGAGTGCTACTCATGCTCCCACTTTTTCTTGAGGCCTTGAGGCCAGTCTGATTCAGCTGCTCTTGGTGCTGAGGAGGTGTAATTATGCAGCAAGGTTATTGTTCTAATCTGATAGAAAATAGTTAATATATTAATTTTGTTTCATTTAACCGGTATATGTATTAAAACTCCCAACAGAAGCATACATGGCTAGAACAGCCCACTTGAATGCAGTTGCCTTGGGAAGCAAAAGCTGTTTCTAAGTTAGAACTGGACCAGAGGTAAGTAATTTTGTGCTCTCAGTTAGTGGGGCAGCTAAACTCTTTCTATCAGCTTTTCTCCCCTGAAAAATGCTCGTGAACTGTGTCCTGTCTCAGTCCCTTAAATTCTGCAGATGGAAAAATTCTAGTGAGTATTTTAAAATGGTATTTGAAAATAAATATAGGGTATATAAAAATACTGAGTAAGCAGCTGAGCAGGAGAAAACTCTAAGGAAAATTGCTATTGTGTAAAGATATATAGTTGCAACAGTAGATTGATACCCAATAATTTACTATTAAGTTCTAAAAAACAGATGACTGTAAAGTGTTTGCTAAACCATTCTTTTTCATCTGACATGTGGTTGGATTATGTGAACTGACTCACCATTTAAATGGGGCTACTGAGATTGGTGTGTTATTGATTCAGACAATCCTTGACCCCAGGGATAACACTTGATGTAACAGAGGAAGCTGGCTTTTAGGCTAGAATTCTACATCTCTCTCTGCATCTGTGTTATTTGACAACACTGAAAACAAAAAGATTAGGGAAGCAAAGAATGAGTTAATACCAGCAAAGTCAAGCAGCTGCTTTGATAAAATAGTGCTGGTGCTCTCCAGAAGAAAAATCAAGACGTACCGAGGCTTCAGTCCTTTGGATTCAAATTCTTTTCAAGAAAAATTCTTTTCAAGAAAGCTATCAGTGGGCACTTGCCACAATGCCTTCAGGACGTTTTCTTTGCAGAGAATCTCCAAAATAACAAATGAGAAATGCAGCAGACTGCTGATCACAGTTGTAACTGAAAACTTGCAGTTGTTTTTGTTTTAGGGATATCATCTCTAGGCCTGTTTGTAGTCCAGGCACTGTGTGTACCTTCTCAACCTGTCATTCATCTAATTCCAAAGTTATCAGTCTCCAGACATTAAGCAGGTAGCCTGGCACTTGCCCAACAGGTACTGGATGATACTGCAGCTGTTGAACAAGTACTGCATCAAAAATTACTTTCTGGCTTTTTATCAGCTTTTTCAAATCCCAGGTTGCAAATCAGTTGCTTCCTTTTTAGTTACATGGAAGCAAAATGAGATGCACCTGAATACTTTTAAAAATAATTATTTCTAATACTGTTTACCAAGGCAAACATCCATCCTTAAATCTTCCTCTGTAGACTACAACTCTCACTCCTTTTTTACTCTTTCATATGCAAACATCATATCTATGTAATAATCACGAAGCATAAGCCAGATAAAAGCAAAATCTGATGTATTAACAACGAAAATGTTCTTCTGAATAAAAACATGAATTACCATGGGATTTTTGCTAGGATTATACTATAAGCCTCAGAACTTGTCTCTGAAAGACTTATTCTTCTGATCAAAGTGAACATCCAATTTTTCTATGCCTTTTTCCTAAGTAGGTTGAAGAATGATCTCTTTATATGCCCAGTTTCTCCTAGGCACAAAATTTTGACTAAAATCATTTGGAGAAAGGGCAATAGGCGATGTCTTAGGGGTAATCTTTCTGTAGTCCTCCAGTCTACTGAAACAAGATGCAGGCAGAGTTGGTCTTTGGGAGCCTGAAATCTCCCCCTCTGAATGGCAGTGCAAAAACAAATCCCTTTTGGTGTGGGGGTATCTGCACAGAATGATTGATGCGGGCTCTCCGTGCAGAGCAGCAGCTGCTATTTCCACACTACATGGCTGGTAGGTTCCATGATGGGAGGGAGTCAAATGTGGATGCCTGTAGAATGACTTTGGAGAAATTTCTCTTGTAGTTCCAGACAGCTCCAAGTCACGTGCTGACCTTTTGAAGGATTCCTGAAGCTGTTAGTCTGAAAGCATTGGTGTTAGTTGTAACAATCCTGGATGGGTTGCACACAATATGTTTCATTTGCTTTTACAGGTTTAGATGATGGTTCACTATTGCCAAGTGGTGGCAGAAAAAAAAATTTCTCGGAAAGGGGTCTGACAGGGATGCAAGGAAAAGCTATGTGTGCTGAAACGTTGCTTTCCTTTCAGGACACAGGACTGTGTCACTAAACTAACCAATGATATGTCATACAGCAGGCCTGCCCATGTCCAAAAAATGCATTGGCCATGGCCTACTATGATCTGTAACTCAAGTCAAGGTACAGTCAGACAGCACAGTTTTAGTGCACTTTTTGATTAGTGGTATAAAAAAGATCCAGTAAAATCGTCATAATTATTCCTAGATGGATTGACATAGCATAAAATACTGGTGCACAGATCAGATGAGTCATATTGAAGCTGACTTCACGCTGACAGTAAAATGCTTTCACTTCAGCAACTTCTTGAAACACCTCATTTCCTATGAGCTAGATTATTTTTTCATAAATTGTGGACAACAAATAAGTTTAGCCCTTGCCTTTGTTGCTGAATGTGGCAAGCTGATCTGTGAGTAATGGAGCAAACAGAGCAATCTGTTCCAGAGCTTCCACAAAGTTTTCCATTGTTTGGGGAACGAATCAGTCCATTCTCTCCATGAAAGGGAAAGTCACGCTTAGGAACCTGATTTGTTGCAATGATCTTCTTTAATGTATTGCACTGGTAGTGACATTCTCATTGATATTGGGGTCCTTTGTGTGCTTTGTATCAGTTTTATTTTCCTGCCAGGAAATTGAAACACCTGTATATGTAAGAAAGTCAATCTTTGATTCTTTCTAACCTAGAAATGGGCCTGCTAACATGCTTCAGATTAGACTGCATTCACAGTGGCATGGAACCAAGGTATGAAAAGCTTGGTAAGCATTTTACCCAATCTTTCTATTATGGAGTTAAGTTTCATCTTAAAATTAACTCTACTTATATAGAGCATGAGTAGTCTTTGGGGAGCTCAGAGTGGTGTTTGGAAGGGCATGAGTTTTGCCACACTCAGGTGGCTGCTAAATTGGAGCTGGTTAAGTGTTTCCTCTAAACTAAGAGAAAAATCTAACTTGTGAGTTCATGTGATTTGATCAGTACTAACCTGAATGCCCACACCTCCCCAAGAAGAAAGATCTGGTTTTACAGGGTATTCCTACCTATATCATGTAATTCTAAACTAAATAGTAGGCATCTGTATGAAGAAATCTTTAATCAGAAGAAACAAAAATTAAGACAGAATTCAAAAAATAAAGAGGAGGAAGAGGTAGTGAAGGGAGTGAAGTTGATAAAAGCACTTCTATCAGCAAGGATGTGGGGAAATGGAGAATGCTGGAATTTCCTTTCTAATGAACAGCAGTTTTTTCTTTTCCCTGTTAAAAGGAATATATCACATATTGTATATAATGTATATATAAAGTCATTCACCATTGTCAGATGTTACTATAGGTACCAGATAAACAGTGAGCAAGAGCTCATTCCTCCAAATGCCCCAGCACCTTGAAAAGGCTATATGAAGAGGACCTCCAGCTGCCTGGCACTGCATATGTGTGGCAGGGAACCAGCCAGCCCCAGACTGGTGATGGTAAGGAAATAGTGGTAGTCTTCACTGTCTAGCAACGTGATTGCTACAGGATCAGAGATGAAGACCCTGTTGGGTTCAGCCGTAGGCACTTTTGCTCTCTTGTATCGACTGGTCTCTTCTCAGCCCAGGAGAAACCTAATCAAATAACTTCTCTTCCCATGGCAGCACACTCAAAGGTTAGGAAGACATGGCAGACACAAGAGCTATCCTTATACCATTATCCTAACCTCTCTCTGGAGTCAGCAGAGCTTCAGTCACTTCTGCTCAGCTCAAAGCTTTTGTGGTCTCCTTCAGGACCTTTCCATTCTAGGGGTTATCTTGCATGGTCAGACTGGCTGGGTGCAAGTGAATCCCAGAGGTCAAGGCTTCATACAGCATCTGCCCTGTAGCTTGGGGAGGAAAGTTGGAAGTGTCAACCTACTGGCTAGGAAGCAGCAGTGTAAAGAAAATTGAAGACATGTTTTCTTTAGGATTGTTTATGAATCTTAGCCATTTTAGGGCAGACTCATTATGGTCTAAGGCCAGCTTCAGCATGTTTGGGATCCTAGATGTTTGCAGTACAGTGCCCCTATTGCTCCTGAGCAGCAAGGCATGCTGAACTGGGGTGTCTCAGCTTCTGCTTCGTAGGACATCTGTGGCTCTCCCAAGTACTCATATTGCACCTTCTACACATAATGTGCATTTCTGTCTGCCGCATCCTACAGAACTGCCCTGGTCTTCCAGTGACCAGAGCCCTGCAGCTCTGTGCACCTTGCCTACTAATGACCCAGCATGTACCTCCTTTGGCAGGGGAAAAAGGGACTTACCCAAGGCCTCCCAGCATCTCAGGAGCTATACAGAGTTGGTGCTGGGTCGCTGGTGTAAATCCTCCAGATGTCCTCTGGAGGCTGGAAACACCTCCCTGCAGCTGAGGTGTAGCTGAGTCTGATTCATCAGCTTAAAAAGAGGCTTGCAAATGCTTGTGAAAAGTTGCTGCTGCTGGGGAAGGGGTTAATTTTCCCTCTGATTTTGCTTGTTTTACTCTTCATTTTCTCTTTGCTCCTCAGAGAGGAATGTGGGCTCAGTTTACAATGAGTTAGGACTAGACCAGATTCTTTTTAAGAAAAGCTTGAGATTCCAGGGAAGGATTTTTTTCCTCTTTGTCTGGTTTTCTGTAGAAGATGCTCATTAAAAGGAGAGTCTGACTTTCAAGAGCAGGTCTATTAGAGAGGTAGAAAGCGACTGTAAAGCTTGACTTTGGATCTTGATTTCCTCCGAAGTCTGTGCTGAAATTCAGATTTAGGTGGGCCTAATGAGCGCTGCTCAGAAATATGCCATACAGAATATTTCTGGGCTACACCAGGCTCAATTAGCTCCTGCCAGCTTTTGGTGGTAATGTGTTGAAGCACGGTCTGTGGTGTGTTTTTTCAGGGATCATTCAGCAGTGTCTCACCACAGAGAAGAGAACTATTGAACTCCTTGGAAAAGCTATGAAATTTCATACACTGGATGCAACCCCAGGAGACTAATCCAGCCCCAAACACTATCACTCTTAGATTTGTGTTTCATTCAAGAAGTCATGAAGCAATCTGTTTTGCTAGGGAAAAAAAAAAATTCATTTTTTGATCATCATTCTGAGCACTTTCCATAGGAACAAAATTTATCAAAAATGCCTGAGATCTTTGAGAAAGATCTCAATTGTGCAGAAAAGCATTTACATTGATTGTGAACTTAGCCTTTCTTTGGGTTTTTCTACTTGTCATTTTTACTTAAATACAAATATTAATGAAGACTTAAACGTGCCCTTTTACTATTGCCCTTTATTTTGCTTTTCTATAAAGATTGCTCATAATCCTACAGCTATCTTTTTCCACTTTAAAAGGTTCTTGCTTCTTATTGCTGTCAGGATAATAATGCTGCATCATTCCACCTAAGTACCAATAAATAGAAATGCAGAGCCATGACTTCTATTCAAAAGCATGCAGGGTCCTTTGTATGTTTTGGTATATATAAATATATCTTTCAACTTGTAGCTGTAGTACATACAACATCTGAATTAAATCATGACTTATTCGTTCTATTAAAGCTGTGTTGTCCTTGCCATTATCCCCTTTTCCAGTAAATGAGTACAATGAAAAATTGATTCTAGCTGTATTGGACTGCAGCAAAATAACAAAAGATGATTGTTACATTATCAAAGTCCTCTCTGCATCCATAATGTAAGAATCAAAAACACCTGTCTTTATCTTCTCAATCAATATTGCACCTGAGTCACATTTTCCTGGAAAACACTTTAAAGGTGTCCACTGTATGTTATTTAGATTTAACAAATGCATTATTCAGGCTGTCTTCATTTATTTTGATTACCTGAGATTGCTCTGCCATCCCTGTGAGTTATAAAAAGCCTAATAGTAAATGCCACACTAGACTAGTATGTCAGTAACAATATCAGATGACTTCTCTTATGTGAAGCAGTATGACAGCGGAACAAGTACACTTTGTAAAATATATGTGGAAACCCTGTATTCAAGGGGGACATTTCATGGCAGGGCACTCCTTTTCTAAAAGGTAGAGCAGGGCAGAGGGCTTCAGTTAATGGTAGCTCGAACAGTATGACCCAGTTGGAAGCAGATTTGGGGAAAGTGACAGTGAACATTGGAGTCTGCATTTCTAGAAAGGATAAGCCGGTGTCAGATGCCTAAAACTGTCAGCTGTGCTTTACAGCCATGCTTTTTAATATTTTTAACAGGTGATGCTTAAGAGCAGCTAATTTACTGCATGTCTCAATAGCAGTCTGAAACTGTTGAGCATCTAGTAAGAACAGAGAAATAAGTGAGCAGCTCTAGAGACGCGGCCATCATTTCAACATGTGCATTTGCATATTCCATCTAATGCCTCAAGTCAGATGCCTAAAATTAGTAGATTTATTTGGATGTGTGGAAATAATTGTAATTTGTTTCACAGCAATCAATTTGTGATGCTTTGATTTCCCTTTCTACAGAATTAAATTATTAAGGGGCAAATGCGATTTTCAAGATACTTTTTATCATTCTCTCCGCTTGAAGTTTTGGCAAGTTTGACACACTATAACCCAACATTCTGCCACGAGTAATAAATACTAAAAAAAAAAAAAAAAACCCCAATCAAACAAAAAACAAATTAAGTATGAGAAGTGGAAAGAAATGAAGGACAGCAGGCTAGTGCCTTGCCAGGAAACGTGACCATAATAGGGGCCTGTTTTCCATATCCACTAATTATCTGCAACCATTCTAGACGACAACAGTGGAGTGAGTGAGGAGACTGTGTCCGTCGGGCTCTGTGTGGGGCTGTGTTTGGAGGGCAGGGAATGAGATGAAGGGTTGAGCTGTTCTTCAGAGGTGCCTTAATGACCTTTCACCCACAGACCTGCTCTCTGGCAAGTCCCAGAAGGCACAGGCTAATGGAATTTTACTGGCTTCATCCCAGTAGAGACAGTAAGGGCTGCTGCAATGGTGCTCAGTAAGAAGCATTTGCTTTCAGATTTGAGGCTGGTATCAGTCCTGCACTAGGCAAAGGGAAGCGATGATGATCATCTGAGTCTGCTCCAGCTTCTTAGCTCCCTGAGCAAAGCTCTGCTAGGACAGAAAGGATGTCCTTGCTATTTAGAAGAGGCCTTGCACTACACCTGAATGCTGTTCATATTCCCCTCAAGATGCCTGATGGTGACCCACAGTGTCATGACATGCCCTTGGGAAAGCAGGTGAAAGCAAGCAGAAGTGTTCAAATTTTGGTTAGTACCTAAGGCTGACTCATGCCAAACCCAGGGAAATACCTGAGCACCCCTGGCCCTGCAGAGCAAGAGGCCACCCCTGCTCCAGCAGTGAAAGCATCAAGGCCCCCGCCTAACACCTCTTTTGCTTTTGGTGTGAGTGCCCATATTTTTTTTCAATCCTCTGCCCTCATTTTGTTTCTTTGTTTAAAAACCTTGCTTTTTATTTTAGCAGAGGAATAAAATCATCTGCTTAAACATTAACTTCAAAGCCCCTAGTCATTGCACAGCTACAAGCACAGAAGTATTCCCTTTCAACCTTTTAATTTTTTTTTTTTTTTTTAATGCAGCTGGGCACAGAAAGGTTGGACTGATAAATCAGAAGCCAAGCTGCACCATGTCTACACACAGCCAATGGTCTAAGTGTGCCCTGCTGCTGCAGCATGCCTTGGGAACCCCCCATTCATGCCCCACTGACTCATCAGTGCAGGGTCTATCTGTGATCCAGCAAAGCTGTGAGATTTCTTCACTGGTTTGTGCCGGTTCCTCAAGCCCCAGAGGGGTCAGACCTTGCTGTGGCTGCATCCATGGGGCACCCAAATGAGAGGGGAGTAGAAGAGCCAGTGCAACTGCAAACCCTGCTCTTCAGCGGTCCTGGCTGATTACCGGGGTATCTCAGCAACACCTGAAGTTTGCCTTGGCTCATGTGAGACCCTGAGTGCCAGGGTGCCTATGTCAAATGTTTTTAACCTCCACCTGGCAATATCACATTGATATCTTGATGGGAAGAGGCTTTTGCAGGAGCTGTGCACACCTCTGCTGCCAGGACAGCTTTGCTGGTGGCATTTTGGAGCTTCTGCTTCTGATCCCAGCCAGAACAAAGGGAAGGAGAGCAAGAAGTGAGAAAGTAGGTGGAAAACATGCATCTGGATCTGGGTAAAGACCCTTCATGTTGGAAGTTGACCTCTGTCCATCTGTCTGGCCCTTGCTCTGCATGCCTGTCCCCTGCACAGAGGTGTACACAGAGGATATCTCGGCTGCATTTCTTTCTCCGCTCGTGCCGTGAGTGCTCAGCAGGCTCTGCCTGTGCGGGGCAGGGTGGGTGGTAGGAGGGGGCTGTACACCTGGGTCTGTGGGAACCTGCACTCCTGCTGTCTACAGAAATTAACGGCAAAGCTGCTGCTTAGCTCTAGCCCTTAATATATTCATGTTTCCTCATCAATGCAACTATCAAGTGAACTAAAAACTGAGTTTATGATGGGATTCTGGCTATCATTAAGGAATTTTGTACCTATTTAAAAAATATATGCAGGAGCATGTTGCTGATTATTTTAAGAACCTATGCAAATTTATTGATTTGCAGTAGGAAAAGCTTGCTGTGATGTGTAAATTAAGCCATTTAAATCATCTTGCATGCTAGCTGGAGCACTGGCCCTGTTTATTCAATGACTTAATACCCTGTTACCCACCCCAGTTTTATAGTGGCACTTATGGTCCTTGCTAGCCAAAAGAGCTAGCTGCTGTCCTTCTGCTTACCTTTACCAGCAGATAACCCTCCTGCTGTCTGGGGTGGGTTTTGGTTGTTGCTATTTTATGGTGCCCTAAAGTGTGCCAGCTGCCTCTTTGGCCAGGCAGGACTGTCTCTCCCTGGCAGAAGAGGCCACAGTGGCCTTGAGTGGAGGGCGGTCTGCAGCCAGGACACAGTGGCTATGTCAAGCTCTGCTTCTGATTTCTACAGATGACTTAACAAATATCTCTCTATGGGCAGAGTTTCCACCTAAATACTTCTACAAAGTGTGATAAGGGATATATTCAGTTTCATTCCCAACCCTAGTCACCAGTGGGTCAGATATAATTGGAGATTAGACAGACCTTAAATTTTTTTCATGTCCTTGCACAATAACATTTGGAAGCTGCTTTAAAGGTGGACCAAGGGATATATTAACACATAAATCCTGCACATAGTTGTATTAGTTCTCAGGCAAACATACACTTGCACATACAGTCCCCCCCAGTATCTTTTGCACCAGAGCTGGGCTATTGCTACCTGAAGCACATAGATGTGCTCGTAAACGTTTGCAGATACATGGAGCTGAAGTCTGAGGTAGCATAAGATGTTCCATGGAACCCCTAACTTAGGCTCTGTCCTCAAAGAGGGGACTAATAAATGAGGTCTCCTTTAACAGGTGTTCTTCACTAAACAAAAAATGGAGATAAAAGTTTTCTGCAGCAGATTGGCTTTTCCCTTCAACCATGTTTCATGCTAACATCATTGGTGAGGCTTTTTCCTAACAATAGAACTAGAATAATTCAGTAATTGAGGGATTATTTGATTATTTGATGCAGGAATAATGCGCGTATCCATGCAGGCAAAACCACCCTGACTTTTGAAAGCCTTGTACATGATGCATGTAGCATTTGACCATTTAGAAAACTACAGGCTTTTAGGACAACAGATCATTGGCTGAGCCACGTGATATTAAGATGAGTGGCTCAAAACTGTAACTCAGTCCTGGTAGGCAATGCTGCATCCGTTCAGGGAAAATATGATGTTCTAAAACTTCCAGATGAAACAGAAAAAAAAAATTAAATGCAAATGTTAAAATGCATGTTTTAGTTCTCACATTTTACAAATTTAAGAGGTGCTGAATTTTACTGACAGTTTTCTTGGCAGCAAGTTAATTCCAAAGATGCACATGCAAATATTTTTCAAAACTGAATTTTCAATTTTGCATGCATAAGGATTACTCCAGAAGTGCTGGCATACTCACTTGCTCCCAGAAGAAAAGTAGTGTCATGTGGCACGTCTAGCCAATCACAGGATAACTGCGTATTTTTTAATTTTAAATATTCTGATTAATCCATAGAGTAAAAAAATATAGTGAAAAGAAAGTCACTGAATATATTTGAATAACAAATTCGAGATGGTGTGATTGGCTTATATATATTCCCCAAGCAAGGAGAGACAAAATTAATCAAATAAATTATTCATTTTGAATTATTTGTTCAGCTCTGTTTTTACAAGTAAAGCCTAATACTGATGTCTGAATTTTGCGGTTTGCTACAAAAGCTCTCTCATCATGTGCCCTATCCTCCTGACACCCACCGCTTCGCTTTGCGTCTGATTTGTTCACACACGAGCGCTGCGTTTGCTCTGATGGTGTGTCTTCTGTGAAGGAGTTCCTAAAAGCAATTAGGTCTTCAGTGGCAGGCACTGGATGTCCAACGTGCTCATTGACCAAAAGGCATTAGAAATGTAATGGTGCCCATTTCTACTCGATCATTACAACACAAATAGCATTCGTCTGCCTTGGCCTTTGAGCAGAATTAGATTCAGGTTAGAGTGCATCACTACACTTACCCTGAGAAGCGCTCAGTGTGGCTGTCCTAATTGCACCCCAGATATCTAGACCATATTTAGACAGAGAATTTAATGGCTCTGCTACCAAAAGTCCGTTAGTCTTTTACTGCATTTATTTTCATCTGAAAAACTAATCACTGTGTTCTCTGAGATAAATACAATAATTAAAATATAATTCTTCTTTCTTTGATAGCTATGTGATGTTTGGTACTCATCTACAGTCTTGTTCCAAGCTCATAGAGGAGGGTAAGCACAAAGTTGAACTACTTAAGCATATATCAGCCTTCTGATATTAGGAAAGCACCGTGCTGAGAACAAAAAGGGGACAGTGAGTTGCTAAGCCTGGGTGCCTCCTTGGCAGCCCAGTGCTGGGCCAGGAACAGCAAATAATCCCTCGTGGTGGATAGGGAGTTGAGGGTGTGCTGGGGCATGGCAGGGCCCCATCATGGAGGACAGGGTCTACAGCTTGCTTGAAGCCCCAGGTCTCACCATTTCTGTGAAGCAAACCAGCAAGGTGCTAGAGCATAATTTTCCTTCCTCCACTGTGGGTGAGTGGTGGAATGACAATTGATGCTGCAGCACAGTCTTGCTGAGGAGAATTTAAAGTGCAAAATGGTATATCTCTGCTCCAAAACCCACTCTGTGAGGCTCAGAGCCTGCCAGCCACATCCTGCTGCCCAGGCTGTGGCCAGGTCTGGTATGGAGGCAGGTTGTGACAGAGCCGGTAAAACCTGGAGCAGTATGGTCAGCTCATTTCATAAATGCTGCCAGATGATTGTGAATTTCATTGCCAAACCAGACTGTATTTGAAAGTGCACAAATGTAAGTGGCACTGTCAGCTCCCTAAAAATCACATTTTTGGAAGACTGTAATACTTGTTCTGTTCCATATGTGGAGGGATTTTTATGAAATGTTCCAGGCAGAAAGTGAAAAACTCTGTGGTGTACTGGCACGATAAAGCTATCTTGCATGAATGCAGTGCTTTCCACTTAAAGTGACTTGCATAAGTGGAAATATTATCCCCATTTTGCTGATGAAGAAACTGAAGCCCAGCATTTCCTTTGAGTCACATCCAGTGAGCAAGGATAAAGCCAAGAATGAATGTGCTGACATGCAGGATTTCCCATTGCCACCAGACAGGTTGTCGCCACTGAAAATATTTCATTCTGACTTTATAATTGTCTTCTCCCTGATTAAAGCACCATCTCACTAACCACTTTATTTCCACAGGATAGAAAAACATTGTCAGTATTTGCTCCAATCTGCTCTCCAAGGCATCTCTTAACGTAAGCAGGAGACTTCGCAAGCTTTACTTCCAATGACTGGACACAGCAGAGAAGAGGCAGTGTCCTAAATCAGCCAATGCAACTGGTGCGTGCACTAAATCTGTATCTGTGCAGGTCTACAATATGTGGAAGGCAGCAAAATGTGGCTCCTGGAAGACTTATGCTGTCTATAAGGAATCATTATAGCTTTGGTTAGAATTGTTAACAATTCAGCAAAATGATATGAGACGTAATTATGTGAGTTATTGATCGATGCGTATTAAGAAAGACCTCCTTTTATAGGTCATTATGAAGTGTTATTGGGCCCTCTGAGTGCATCAATAAAATCATTTATTTCTTCACATGGATACTAAAGAAGACTTAGAAAGATGCCATGTGCAGAAAGCTGCTTGTGCCAGTAAATTATATTTACATCTGCTGCATATGGATAGGCGGGATACAGGCCAAGTATGTGATGGTGGGAAGCAGCTTGCTGCTTCTGTTTTGGGAAAGTTCATCACGGTTGAAATTTTGGACAAATTAGATTCTGAATCAAACTAGAGAGACAGCAGCAGATGAGCTCAAAACTTTGGTTGCTCCAGAAACTCCATTCAGAATAATATACTATCTCACGTGTCTTATCTTCCCATCAAAGTTTTGAGGACATTTTCTGGATGCTGATGGGAGCAGGGGAGAAGAGAGGATCTTCCACTGAAAGGGAGAAAACCACACATAATCTGTTTCACTCTGAGTTTTGTGTTTCGAAAATGGAGGATATGGAAGAGGTCCATCTTTGCTGTCGTTTGGATACAACTGCAAGAAAAATTAAGAAGGTATGGAAGTCAAACTATGCCAGTAGTGAATCTGGTCTTCTGCACTGGTTTGTGCCCAAACACAATATAGCCTCTAGACAAATTCAACTACAGTTTTTGGGCAAAGTGTAAGGCTTGGAAATGAAGGATACAGATATGGGTGTTTTGTTTTCAGAGGCAAATGAGTGCAGTAATTTCCCTGGTACAAAACCACAGCTAAACAGAGGCTTCCTGGCAAGGTCCTCCTGCCCAGTTTTGCACCTTTTTAGGCTCTTGTGCTGCTGCCACCGCCCTTCATTGAGCAGCAGCTGTGGGCTACCAGGGAATAACGTGGGGTATTACCATCGGGGACCGAGGTCCGACCTGCACTCCAGGGCTCCCCCTCTGGGGAGGAACTTCCCCTGCGACAGGAGGAGTCCGGGCAGGAGCTGTGCGGGCATGGGCAGGGAGCAGGCTTTGCCTTTGCTGGTTGCGCATTTTGCCCCTCTGGATGAGCTATAAACTGGGTCTGCCTGCTGGTGCTGTGCATGCTGGACAGGGTGAAAGCACACTGTCCAGAGGATCCAACTGGTGATGCAGCCTGATGATTGCTGGTGTAAATCAGGAACACAGTCAGACCCTGCCATTGTTTTGCAGTGCAGAAAAAGCAGCATTTTCTTGATAGAACATGAAAAAAATGGACTCTGGCTGAATCTCCAAATCACCTGAGGTTGCATTACAGACTCAAGCAAGCAGAGCTACTGCTTCTGTAAACCAAATAATGTCTGAAATGCAGCTAGCTGGAAATGGCTGCGCTGCGCACATGGGAAAACCTAAACACGGGAGGATGGAGAAAAAGGAAGGACTTTTAAGTCGTTGTACTGATAGTTTGTTGACTTGTAGCTGTTACCTAAGAAGAGCTGGCTGAAAGGTCACTGGGTGCTTTCAGGCTTGGCAGCTGACGGGTGAGATGTGTGTTACTGTGAGCAGGCTGTACCTGGCTGTCCCTTGCTTGCTGGGAACGAAAGCCCCACTTGCTGGCAGTAGTGGCAGGCAGGTTTGGGGGGAGGCAAAGATCCTCAGCGTTGCTGATGCTGGTGGAGAGATAAACAGGGCACTTTTGCAGCATTCTGCACCTTGCCTATGTGTGGCAGCACCCACCCAGCAACCAGTCAGCCTGGCTTTGTCCAGTCGTGGTCACTTGCTGAGCCCTGTGCATTCCCTGGTCAGGGAGCCTCTGATCTCATCATGGAGCATCCTGCAAGGATGCCACTACAAGACTTTGCTGCCCAAAGTGTACCTGTGGATTGTCTCACAGCACCTACCTCTATTTCTCCTGCGACTATTTGATTTTAATCCATGTACTGAGTCAGACTCAGCCCATGACAGCTCAGCATAGTAAATCACAAACAGTGAAGATTTTACAAGTCTAAAATAATGTTTTCCTACCACAGATACGAAATGGAGACCGAAGGTGACTGAAGACCCTTTCCCAAGCCCTAGCAGGGCACCTGAGGTGGAGGCTGAACAAACCTGGCTCTGCAGGCAGGCTTCTGCCTTAAATTCAGTGATTCCCTCTGCATTTGCAGAGGTAAATGCACATATTTCAGCAGTAAAATGCAAACGTGTCTGGTGTAGTCCCCCAAAGTGCACGCTCCTGCTGATGCCACTTGTTTGTGTCTATCCAATTTTGGATTATGTTTGCCTCTCAAATTTTAATAATTTTGACAAGTTAATTTCAGTCTGTGCTGGAAAAGGAAAGTAACTACAAGGAATGAAAAAATAAAAAATAGGGAGGAGTGAAATGCTCAGGCAAGGTTAATAGCATGATACTGCATGGCAAGTTACTTACATTTTGAGACTATTGAAAATGTTAATATTCAAGTGGATCTTTTTTTACCCAGAGAAAGGAGCACAGTGTCAACTGAACAGTGACTGAAGGTCCTGGAGCAGCCAGAGTGTGTGGTGTTGGAAGGTGCCGCATTTAGGCTAAACCAAAGGGCCTCAAAAAACATAAAACAATAATTAAAATTATTTGTAGGTATATTAGAATATATATTCTTTGTAGGTAGAATGTTGTAGGTATTTTCTTTCTGCATCTTCAGCACAATGGCTACAGCTCTCCAATCAGTCTGGTGCAACCTGATGCAGGTTATGCAGCCAGAAAAACCTCTGGAGTGGCTGATCCTGCAGCCTGAGGGAGGGCTGCCAGACAGCTGACTCTGTTCCACCCTTGGGTGTGTTCTGCCCACCTGTCCTTTGGCCTCTCTGGCCATACTGTTCCCACCAAACCATGGGAACAAATGCTATTTGTTTTGATGTGTGTCAGTACAAGTCCTGGGCTCTGGAGGTTGTCTCCAAGGCTGTTTCTTTCAGTAAAGGGCACACTCCTCTCCCTCCTGGGCCGCTGTGACCAGTACAACATTTCTCTTCAGCTGGAGGGAATAGTTGAGCCTGTGACTAAAATCCGCCACACCAGAGATGGGGCAGCTCCCAGCAGGTCTCAGAGGAGCTGGGATGTGACCCCCAGGCTCTGCTCTGGTTCCTGGGCTCCCTGACAAGCCCTGCTCCCAGTGCCCAGCTCCCCTGTGGCCAGGTGCCCCAGGCACATGCTGCACACCCCTGCCTTGAGCATCTCTGGCTGCAGAGGGAAGCTCTCATGCTTACCCCATCCAGCCTCCTCCTCTACAGGTGATGAATACTTGGGTGCGTAAATTAAGAGAAAATTTAAGAAAAATTGGCTAGAGAAATTAAAACTGCCTCAGGCAGCTTAACTTGTACAGCGACACATACAGTACTTAGCACCCTAGATTTCATTATTCTTAACAGCATAACTGGAGTCCTATTTTCACACATTAAATATTCTTGGATTTTTTTCCCCAATGAGCAGACATATGATTTTTTTTTCTCTGTCATCAACATGCATGTTTTGTCCTTTCAGAGACTCTTTTTCAAATTGGAATACAGATTAGTTTTACCTAGGATTTAAAGAACTCCAATGCTTGGTAAGGCCTCGATTCCTGTCTTTTATGGAAATGCATAGCTGTGGGGGCTATGGGGAGCTGCTCTCTGCTTAGCACTTCTGAGAGGAGAGCTGTGCAGGAATACACTATTTCAGATCCCGGCCTTCATGTACAACATGAAATTTGACTATTTGCCATGAAAAAACTGGTTTTTTAAGTAGGAATGGGCATGCTCTTTTGCTCTCCCAGGCCGTGTGTGCAAACCTCTGAGAGCATGAAGGAAGTATCAAAGCTTTCAAGAGGCAGGAACCAAACAACCAAGTCCCATTGTATCTGCTTGAAGTAGACTGTGAGGGTGTATATGAGGAGATTTTCAACGTCTGAGACTTCCACTTGTCACTGGAAAGTGTGAGGGGAAAAGACCTACCCAGCAAGCCCTTGGGCAGGCAGACTACTGGGTAAAGTACCCGCTGTGTGGGTGGGAACTCACCAAAAAACCATTTGCTGAAGCAGACGGGTGGGGGGGGAGCTGGGGGCGGCCAGCCTGGGGAGGAGTTTGGGTGAGTCCTGTCACAGGCTTTGGGAGGATTGCCAGCAGTATTATCTTTGCATTTCCACTTCTTGGGTAAGATAATGTGCATAATGAAACCTGTGTGTCAGGGTTTCAGTTGAAGGAAGTATTTGCATGCACACATCCCTGCCTAGATCTTACTGGGCTGTTTGCTTAAGCCCTTCTGAAGCCCTAGAGCCTTTCAGGGTGAGATTTGGGCAACAGAGAAGAGAGCCAGGAAGCCTGCCAGCTCACCAAACATGGGTGTCTGAATTTGGGGGTGCTGAGCAGCTTGCTAGGCTGCTCTGCTGTATCATGTAAAGCCCTATGAACTGAAAACAAGGCTCAGAGCTGTTTGTGAGGCTGAATACCATTCTCAGTGCTCGATGCAGCTGTGAAATAGAGGGTCTACTGCCTCTTATCTCTATCTCTGTCTTGCATATCTTGCCTTCCCCTGATACTCCTGGGACTGTGGGTCCCTGATGCTGCTGTGCTGTCCTGCTTCCAGACATACCAGGCTACCTGACATGATGTGTCAAGTGGCACTTAGACATTCATGATTAGGGACCCAAATCCTTCCTTGATTGTCCTGGGACCAGAATGAGTGACTGCTCTGGTGCAGAGTATCATCTTTCCTAAGATGATCTTCAGGTGTCTACATCCTACTGCTCATTAAATTTAAGCCTCACCTGCTGAGATGATCTGGGCACAGCTCATCTAAGTAATTCTTTGCTATTGCAGAGGGCTTAGATATACCTGGCAGCTTTGTCTGTCTTGTTCTCAACCAGTGAAGCACAGTTTAATCTTAGGACTGGAAATGTTTTAGTCTAATGAAGTATTTGAGTTGAGAGCATGGGTGAAATGTAGTAATCTATATGGTACAAGAGGTCAGACTAGATGAACTCAGAGTTCCTTTTGGTCCTAAATTACAAAATTCACAGAATGATTTCTAATAATGAATGCGTTTGTAAAACTTGGATACCTTCTCAGGGATAATCTGCAAACAGAAAAACAACTTGTTTCGTTAAGCAGGCTGTGACAAACAGTTCTTCCAACTTTATGCTATGCAGACATGTATTTTTGGATATTCTTTGGGGGTAAAATCTACTGCAGTCAAATCTACATAGCCTGCAAGAAAAGATTCTGAAACAAAACAAAAGATATATGTAGATTTTGAAAGGTAGAGAATCAGGTTGGAATTCTAATGTAAATGTATGTCATTATTAGTAGAGATCACTTGTAAAGCAGTATTTTAACTTGAAGAGCCAAGAACTGGAATATTAAAGTGAAAGTCTTTTTACATGTGCGTTTAGAACAAAAGGTTCCCTGTCATTAGAAATGATATATAACAGTTGGATGAGGGTTGTTGTTTTCAGTGTTTGGTTTAAACACAATAAAGATGAACAAAATTAAAATATGTTCATTGAAGCATGAGGATGAAGTCAAGATCAGAAGTACAATTTCCTAATTTTTAGATTTATTCAAAGACTCTTCCTTTGTATTAACTGCAAGAGGTGTTTAATGAATGCTTAAAACCAAACACTGCTTCCTACTGCCTGCCCTCCCCCC
>VXAY01004491.1:1459933-1481192 GCA_013399855.1 Oxyruncus cristatus
AAAGAGAGGTTCTTCAGATGAAAGGACTGCACATTAACTCAAAAACTGGGCCAAAATCACTAATGTAAAAAAAATAAATTGGAAGAAGTAGTATTAGCACTATCTCAGTGGCTTTGCTTTTCTCAAAATCATGATCCTACCTACACTGCTTCTGTGGGGATGTGGTCTCCCTCCCGTCTGGGAATCAGCAACCTCAGAGGAGGAGGTTGTCCATGTTTCTCATGAGTTCCTGACTCTGGGGTTTCAGACTTCTCCAAAAGGCTTCTCTGAGTCCTTCCTGGGACATCTATAACCCATCATCAAGCAAGTAAATGGAATTCTCATACTCAGGAACAGGGCTGCCTTGCCTGTGTATGTTTTCATTTGTATCTTTTCAGCTTTCATTTTGGAGACCTTCTTCCCAAGGGTTATTTATAAAGGATGCTTTGATTCAAGCAGCATGTGGGTTGTATGTATGTCAGGTAGTCCACACAGTGCACTCCCTGAAGCGGCTCCTTCCTCCTCTCTGCTCTCCCCTCCCGTTCTCTGCACAGTGCCTTGGCTGTCCCCTTCATCTCTGCCTCCCAGCTCCCTCCCTCCCACCCGCTGTTTTTGTCCTCCCAGACTGAAGGAATTTGCTGGATCCACAGCTGTTTTGGGAGGGAGAAAATTGTGTAGCAGCAGGCATAGCAGCGAATTACATGAGGATACAGATTATCTGAGCACTTGTTTCAGAGAGGTAGAGCTTATCTCAGACGTAGACTCTGCATAAGCATTATGGAAATGCTAGCAGCCCAGAATGATGCTGCCGCCTTGATTTATTTGGGTCCTTTCCTGCTAGGGCCGGCATGGCCTGTGTGGGGAGGTGGGCACAGTGGGGCTGGGGAGTGCAAACAGACAGATGCCCTGCCTGCACCTCTGCCTGCCTGACTGGCCCCATGCATGGTCATGGCGCCTGGAGCAGCCAGTGTAAGCTCCTCAGGGCAGGAAACGTTTCCCTTACTTACCCATGAAGCATCATGCAGAGCAGCAGTGGTTTATAAATAATAGATGTTTAGAAACACTCGGGAAAAAAATCTTCTGCAGAATATACACAGTGAAACCTTACTGAGGCATCCCTGAGACTGCCGGAGCCACAGGCACGGTGAGCGAAACCGTAATGTCCCCCCATTCATCTCTCTAACAGTCATCACTCCCTGCTTTACATAGCTGTTTACTTTTCCAGGCATCTTATGCCATAGCATTAAGACACAACAGGGTGTGCTTTACTGGGACATTAATAATACATCGGGTGCATTGTGAGCCATGACTGCAAAGGCTGAATGACTTCAATAGCCCAAGAAATGTATTAATGCTCCAGTAAACCACATCCGAGAGTGGTAATTCAGGTTTTATTTTGTCATTTTATTAATGACGCAACTGACACGGTTTTGTGTGTGACGCCGTCTAATGGCACGTGCAGGCAATGAGGGGGCAGCAAGCCCACAGGCAGTGCTGGGCAGATTGGCTTCTGTCCCCCACGTGCAGGGAGGGCAACTTTAGTTAGGGAATTTTAACCAGCTGCAGATGCTTTGGGGAAATATGACAGCAGTAGTAGAGATAGCCCATGCAAACCTGTCTAACATATACAGTGAGGCTCACAGAAGGACACCTAGGCTACTGGAAACAGGAAGATGGATCATTTGCATGTGCCTAATGCTGTAGCTAATTATATCCTTTAGTAGGAAAAGCTGGGATCCTTGTTAGTCAGAGAAATGATGAAAGATAAAAAAAAGAAAGAAAATTATTTCCTAAAGAGTGTGAGAAATAAGGAAAGACAGACACAAGTTTGTAGGGAGCATCTCACCTCATTAAGCATCCTAATTCCCTTTTATTGTCCATGCTGCACTGAAGCCTACAAGATGTACGCATGATTTATAAGCAGCGCTGTGCATCAGCTGAGCAGTTTTATATAGGGCTCTGAAAGGCTCAGGCACGTGCAATGCTCAGATTTGGGTGGGTTTTTCTGCAGTGTTAGAATCTTGCCTGATTTCATTCATGGTGTCACTTTGCTCTGCCATGCTTGCATGCTTTTATTTTGATAAATGTTTAAACACCTCTATACCAAATGAAGCCAATTAAGTACAAGCCCACTTTACTCTGACATAATTTTAAAATTAATTCATACCTGGCTAGACCTGAATTTCATTGAAGTCCACTAAATAAGTAATTGATGTTTTTTTGGAGCCAAGAAATCTTTATAGATAATTTTATAGTCATTTAATAATTTTATTTGTTCAGCTTAGCATATTTTAGATTTTCTTAAACTCTTGATTGTTTAGCTGTACAATCATGAAGAAAATCTAAAACAACAATGAAAAATGCTGGTGTTCAGATCCCGAGATAAATCCAATAACAGCTCTGACAGGATTGATTACAACAGAATCAGCAAAACCTCTAGACTCTTTTTAATGCAGTTTGAGACATAAAGAAGATAATGAAAGATGTTACTTGACAGTAGTACGATCTATGTTTAGAGCTAAAAGCAAACTGGTCTGGATTTTGGGGTTTTTTTTGTTGTTGAAACATTTTTCTACTGCAAAATAGGATTTTGCTCAAAATTGACATATTCATTAAATTACATTAAATTTTGATGACATTTTCTTCAAAAAAAATTAATATTTTTTAAATGACCCTTTGGAAAATTCTATTTGGAAAAATGAGATAGAGTGAGAACCTGAAAGCACTTTTGAAATTAAATTATTCATGTGTATTTATTGTTTCAACATCATTTTATGCTTTGTCACTAGCATTATTATTTTCTGTGCTCATTTTGTAGAATCTAGTCATCTTTACCTTCTCTTTCTGCACCTTTCTGCATCTCTGGGTAATTTCATCTGCAAACACACAATCATCTACCGTCCCTGCACAGCGAACTTGCAGATCTACCTGTGTGCTCACAACCTGTCTTCTCTGGCCAGCCTCATCTCTGGGCTTGTTTCTCCGTCATTTCATGTAGACGACAGTCTGTCAACTCAAACCCAATGTGGATGAGACAGAACTTTTAATCTTCCCCAGTTCATGTCTTCCCTGCTAGTCCCGTCTTTGATCACAGCGGACAACCTCACCGCCCTGCCTGTCACTCAGGCCCGTAATTTGTGTGTCATCTTTGACTCAGACCCTTTCTCAGGTGCTCACATCCAGGATATGGCATAATCCCAGTGACTGCTACTTCTTAGCATCTCTAAGATGTTGCCTTTCCTGTCCATCCCCCTGGCTAAGGCCCTTGTCTAGCCTCTTCTATGTCTCAATTACTGCAACACATTTTTTATCCAACCTTGACAAATGCAACATAGGCCTTTTGGTGCCCACTTAAAATGACACTGGAAGTACTATTTTCTTAAGCCATCCATCTCCCATTTTATGTCCATCCTTCTTCCATCTCCTCCTTCAGCATTGCACCAAAAGTTACCTGTGTGTTCTCATTTTCATGCTCTGTCACATTCTGCTTCCAGTTATCAACAGATACTCAGTACTGCTAGCTGGGGTGACCCTGATGCCAGCTCTGTTTTCTGACATGCTGGGAGCCCAAAATTTCACCCCCAGTTCTACCCACTTTTGAGAGAAAAATGGAGACCTCATTGCAGTTACAACTTCCTCAGGAGGGGAAAAAGAGGGACAGGCTCTGATCTCTTCTCTTTGATGTCCAGTGACAGGACCCCAGGGAATGGCCTGAAGTTGTGTCAGGGGAGGTTTAGGTTGGATATTAAGAAAAGGTTCCTCACCCAGAGGGTGTTTGGGTACTGGAACAGGCTCTCCAGGGCAGTGAACCTGGTAGAGTTCAAGAAGAGTTTGGCTGATACTCTCAGGCAGAGGGTGTCACTCTTGGGGATGGTCCCGTGCAGGGCTAAGAGTTGGACTTGCTGATCCCTGTGGGTCCCTTCCAACTCAGCATATTCTATGATCCTGTAGGCAGCTGCCTCACATCCTCCTCCCCATCCCATAGTGAAACTCTCTGTGCCCTCTTTTCCTAACTACTGCTAAGCTTCTAATTTTTTGTCTGTCCTGTTGCTCAATATCATCCTATGTTCCCAAGTATGACACCATTTATTTTTCTCTGCTCCACTTCTGTTTCTTGCCTTATGTTTTAAGGCTTTAGGAGCATGTACCATCTTTCTATTTTGACTAATAGTTTGAGGCTCAGCCCACAATCTGGTCTCATGGGGCAGAAGTACACTATATTCATTCTCACACATGTATGCATTATAATACTATAAGCAGTTATTCTTCATTAATATTATTAGTGTGAGATTATGGCATGGTGTTTACCAACTCATGCCTTTTTATTACTTATTTAATATTCTACTATTTTATTTTTCTCAAATTTTATATTATTATTGTTATTTTAATGATTAATTTTACTAGCTATTAAGCAAATATTTGAAGCCTCTTATTCTCTGGATCAAAGCATCTCCCACTTCTGTTATAATGAAACACTTGAATTCTTGGACAGTTTGAACAGAAAACTTAGGTAAGAGTCAAAGTGTTTCGTTACAAACAACAAAGAGATGCTTTGATCTAGAGAATAGGATTTTAACTATTAACTTTTTTTATCTTGAAGATAGCATCTAGCACAATAAAGTGCGTTGTAAATATAAAGTGAAATCACAGGAAAGTTCAGCTATTGTATTGCATAACGTGGGAATTTTATCACATGAGGTGTGTCAGGAGGCTCCCTGGCCCCCCGCAGATGCTGTGAGTTTCAGTATTCAGTACCAAGCTCTCTTACTCCAATAAAACTTGAGTTAAAGCTGAGAGGACATTGCTGGGAGCTTGCTATGTTGGCAAGGTCCAGTCAGGCCAGTGCTGCAGTTGGTGGTGGTCCCACTGTGCAGAGGGTGACTGCAGAGGGTCTCTGTGGATCCAGCTGGTACAACCCACAGCTGCTGCTAGCAGATCACTGCCTCTTGAGGCATGACTGGGAAATCTCATGTTTGCACTTTTAACTCATTATTATTTTAAATTCTTCCTGTTCAGTCACATTTTGATACATAATGATGCTCTCATTTACAATAGGTGGGAAATAGCTGCCTTTCCCATGAAGAGTTCTTCAGGTTGTGGGTTTTGACCAGCTCTTGCAAATATATAATTTAGATTTCCACTTAAAATACACATTTTGCCATTTTGCTTCATTAACAGAATGCACTTTAGTGTGGATATTTAGCAGTGTCACCGGAAAGTGGGAGGAGAAAAGTGCTAAGGATTGCCAACAAAAAAAAAAAACAAAAAACACAACCCCCCCCCAAAAAAACAACAACAACAACAACAAAAACCAGAAAAAATACTGTGAAATATTTATTCACTGTACACTCATACAAGAGCTATCTTCTCCTGGAGATTTCCCCTAAGCCCTGGACCACTTCTTCAAGAGTGAATAAGGTGACCACTTCTTCAAGAGTCCTCCTTGTACTCCTGAGAAATCCATAGCTGTCACCTCTTTCAGGGAGTGTGAGGTCCATGGAGATGCTAAACTCCCAAAGATCCTTTTGAGAACCAATAGATGATAGATTAAAATATTTCATAACAATCTCCATGGAGACCAAAACCAGGCTGGCATCCTCCAGACTGATGGTGATAGAAAACCCTGTTGGCAATGTGGATTAGTGGGTGCTCCTCTTGGAGTCAGAGGCTACCCCGGATGATGTGGTTTATCTCAAGTGTAAATCAGATATGACTCAGCGGCAGACGCTGCACAGCCAAACATGCAGAAAAGTCACGTCAGTGCTGAATCAAAGCCTGAAACACACACCATTATTTAAAGAGAGTTATGAGAATCCCACGATTTTTGAGAAGATGATCAACACTGCTGAAGAACTGAAAGCCAAGAATTAGAGATATACTGATAGGAAGCTCTTAGGATTTATTAACTGTTTTGTTTGGACTTATTAAAAAGGAATGACACCCATTAAAGTATATCACAGGAATGAGATATCTAGCAACCCCAGGGCTGTGGCTGAAGGGGAGCTCTGTGATAAGGTGAGGGCTCTGTACTGCTTTCCAACAGCAAGGCACTCAGTAAAAAAAAGAGGTTTTGCTTTATAAAATTTTTCATTTGATTCAAGAGTTTTCTTAAGCAAATGGCCCAATTCTCATGAAATACATATATTTGGGCATTAGTCTGAGACATTTCTGATGTTTTTATGACAATTCAAAGCACTTCCATAGCCGTGTTATTTAAGGATGATGTGCACTGACAAGTCAGATGGTCAGTGTGAGGGCCGGGCGGGCAGGAGCTGGCCCAGAGATGGCAGCTTGTCTTTCTGCCTCCCATGCATGAGGGGCATTTACGGTGGGGAACTTGGCAGTACCCAAAACATTGGCATCGGTGTGGAGAGCAAGTGGTAGTAATACGTCCATTCCTTTTTGCTGTCTCTTCACAGTGGTGTTGCTTCGGGTTGCCAAACTGCAGGCTGTACCCTATTTCTGTATTTGCTGAAGCATTTCTGTATTCACCTGTGCACTTCAGGTGCTGTAGGAAACAGCCATGCTCCTCTCCATCTTTCCACCAGCCTCTACATGCACATCTTGCTAGCTTTGCATAAGCAAAAGCCACACCTGAGGCAGTGGGGACTACCCCCACCAGCAGGAGTGTCCCATCTCTTTCTGCTCCCTCTTGCTGTCTCTCATCTTTGTTTAGTCACTCCTTACTGTCAGCAGCTTTCTCACAGTGCTGATGTGAGCTGCAGAGGTTTGATTCACTCACTGTATGTACATGCTCATTGGATCCTTTAGGAGTGGTGTTTCTAATCCCCTCACATGAGGGTGTGTTTGCTTCCCTGCCACCCACCGTGTCCCCCTAGTACCTCACCACCTCTGGTGTTCTCTACTGTGTTTCTTAATAAGAAGTACAAGTCACAAGCTAAGATAAATTTCTTTGTCTTCTTTTGTTACATCTGTACCTGCCTTTTAAGTGATGTCAAAACAACTCTGGGGTTATTTATCTGGATGCAGGAAATTCTGCTTTAGTGATGTAGATTTTAGACCACGTAAAAATAAGACTGTTTCTTCTAAATGACAACTGGGAGTGGAGACTTTGAAACACAAAAGCTCCAATTCTGCTTCATGGAAGCTCAGAGAACATTGCTTGATAGGTTATAAAGTAATTTTGCAGGTGGACTTCTAACATGTACCTGAGCTATTAACCATGTCCCTTCAACTAATTGTTTCTGTAATTCAGACCATTTTTCTTTTCAGTTTAAAAGTAGTGATATGTTGAACATAACCAGGATAATTGAACTGCAACTAGGGGGAGTCACCTTTCTTTTTTGGAAAATGTTTTTTCACTCCCTCTATGATATGACAGTAGGAGAACATCAGATTAGAAATCCTGAAATCCTGTTTCACACTGTTTGCCACCACCACCCTATGATCCTTTTTGCATACTCTTTTTTTTTTTTCATTTGATCGAACTTCATTGCAGTTTATTATTATTGAAAGTTAGAGAGGAGATTGAAGACTGATTACAAGGATATGGTGTACCATGGGAAAAGCCTAGTTATATAAAAGCTTTGTTGAGAGTCAACTACTTTGTGTTCTGCAAAAGCTACTGCAGACATCCCTGTTGTTTTTATTGATCTTATAGGTTCATTACCAGGGCATTTAGAGTTTAGCTTTGCTTTGGAGAGTGGCATATTTTACTTGAATTTGCTTGAAATGCAACAGATTAAAGTGATCTGACAGATTTTTGAATGCTGGTCTAGAAAAAGAAATACAAAGGTTTCCCATGTAAGATGAGCCAGCTGTCTCCAGAAGAAGAGTTATCACTCCACACTGTCACTGGATTTTCAGATGCCCAGAAATTCTGATCAGGCAGAAAGCCTCTGCCAGGCCAGGCAAAAACCTTCCCCTGCTGCCACGGACAGGAGCAGCTAGCAGTGCCATGTGCATCCAAAGGGTGTGATGGGGCTGAGCCCTGCCCACCCCAGAGCCTCCTGACTAGTGGTGTTGGGTCCAGCTTCCTGCTCTGCAGCAGAGCTGGTGGTGTACCTCCCTCTGGGGCTTCCATCAGCTCAGATCGAGCAAGTTCCAAAAATCAGCTGTGAATCCAATCCCCAGCATCCACACCATGTACCTCACTTCCCCAGTCTTTGCTGCAGTGGCATGTCTAACGTTTTAAACAGAAATCTTTCAAAACTGTGATGTTCCCAAGGATATAGAAGAGTGCTGTAGTTGCTATTTTACTTAATATTAAAAGGTTAAAAAGCCCATGAAAACATATAGCTATGTGGAAATTAATGATGCTTATCTCTTGTAAACTAGTGCTGTGTATGTACCTATCCACTCATAATGTTTTAAAATATACATAGCAGAGTGCAGATAGTGATAACACATTTGATTTTATCTGCTACAAATATATATATATATTTGTATGTCAGACAAAAGTCTTATCTCTCTTTCTACTCTCTGTATTGATAGAATCCATAGAGGATTTAATCCATCTGAGCGTGCTTCTCCATGTTATTCATCTCAACTGTGCACTGAGAAAGTTCAAATATTTAAATTGGTTTAGAGTCAGAATATTAATGGCTGTTCTTAGAAATTCAATAACAGTTACATTTTCCCAGTTGATGGATACTGTCACAAATGGCTACCGCAGGAGCGTACGTAGTTAATTACTTTGCAACAATTACAATCTTAGCACAAGTATATGAAGACCTTTCCTAGTATGTGTAAAGAGCAGCACTGAAGCACTCTCAGCTCTTGATTGCTGTAGGAGTGTGTTACCGATCCTAGCTGATAAACCTTCCAGCAGCTGTTGACAAGCAGTATTGTGTTTCACCTGGGTGCAAGGTCTAGGAGAGTTCAGGTTACCCCCTGTGCAGGACACAGGGTTTGGTGTAGATGAACATTGTTTACTCTCAAAATATCAGTCCTGGTGAAAGAGAGGATTGCCAAGGAGAAATACATCTTCTCTCTAAAGGGAAAGTTTTTCAATTAGAAAGACAGAAAGAGAAACACAAAACTTTCAAAGAGAATTCAGCTGCAAGGAGACAAGCTGTGTGCAATGTTACACTGTGACTAGCCACCTCTTCTTAGCACAAAGCCAGAACATATGCTTTATTTCAAACCTGTTTTTAAATACACCCCTAATTATGAAATCATTACTGGAGACCTGCATGATAAGGAAAGAAGAATTATTATATTAACCTGGGGTCTTCAGTGCACTCGAAGGCATCACAAAGCATCTCTCCTGCAGTCGAAGCCTGCGCACTCCCTCTTTTCTCTCATCCAGTGAGTCACTTCTTCTCTTTAATCTCCTATTAAAATCCTTTCTATCCTCTTCAGTTTATGACTCTGCTGCTTCAAGGTGGTTTGTGGCACTCGGTATGGCTAATCCTTGGGATCACATCGTATTGAGAACAGAATAATTGAAAACAGCTTGAAGCAGTTGTAGTTAGGCACACAAATCAATGGCAGATAATCATTTAAGTACAAACCAAAACAGACATTTACATGGAAAATAATCATGGCCTTGGAGTTACACCCTGTTCTTGCCATGCAAAATCTTTCATGGATTTGGCAGAGTACCATCGGAAGCTAAATCCCATTGCCAATGTGCCCATCCCCTTGAGACAGCCCTGGCAAACCCCTGCCGGAAACCTGAGCTCACTTGTAAATAGGTTTGCCTTGAAGGCCGTTCAGCTTTGGGTGAAATAAAACTGCACTGCCCTCTGAGCTGTGGGAGAGTCATGGTCTTAGAGGAGCAGCCCGGAGCAGTGCAAAGCAGAGGAGCAGATGGGGCTGTGTCTCCCCTTTCAGGGTGCTGCTCCCATCCCAAGACCCCGCCAAGGGAGGCGTCATGCTCAGGTGCACTGAGCTGTGTATGGAAGTGCCACAATAATAAAAACTCGATCAGTGGAATGTTTCCTGGCTCAATAGTGCAGATGGGAACACATATTTCCCTGTCATTTTCCTATGACAATCATATTCATACCAGCTGGTTAAAATGTTCTAATAAATGATTACCTGATGAGAACACTTTCTCATAGCTACGGTGCTGGGATTTGCTTATTTTTGCCACAATCCAAATAACTTTTCAAATTAAAAAGCAGAACAAACCCAGTAGAATTACAATTTATTTCTTTCTTAGGATC
The DNA here is from genome assembly GCA_013399855.1 of Oxyruncus cristatus. NCBI lineage: Eukaryota > Metazoa > Chordata > Aves > Passeriformes > Cotingidae > Oxyruncus > Oxyruncus cristatus. The sequence goes on from VXAY01004491.1 coordinate 1,470,046, forward strand.
TTTAGAAAGGCACCTGGAAACTTAAATACCAGCTCACCTAAAGTGATAATTTGAAGAAAACGTGTTGGGGATGTCTGTTGCCGTCTGTTGTCTTAGGGGGCCTGGAAGAGCCAAGCCTCCATCCTTGTCTGGGGGCACATTCCAGACAGATGAGTGAGTAAATGCTGTTATGTGTGTGGCTCCCACAGCTCTGAATCTCTCTGGATGAATTTCTCTACGGAGATGAAGTAAATGCAGAGTGAATTCCTCTCTGTTTCTGTGTGAGGCTGGGATTCACGGCCTCCCCAGCACTCCCCGGCCCCCTCGCTGCTCTCCTGGCTGCAGTGCCTCTGCGAGTAGCTCACTATCCTGCTGCTGAGATGATGAAAATGCATGCACAGAAATCAGACAAAAAGGGGTGGTCTGGTAAGGTTTTATTATTTATATCTTCTTATAAGTGGGCAAGTGGGACTTTAATCCTATTATTTAACCTTTTGCTTTGAAAATATCAACACCTGCACCAGAGAAGTTTCAAAAGTTTAGTTGCCAATTTTCCTTCCATTTTCTGTGACTCTGGTGAAAGGGTATTATTTATCAAACTAAGTGTATGTTATAATCTTTGCAAACTGGTTAAGATCAAAGACTACCTTGCATCAAGCAGAATTACAATGCCATAACATTTTTTCTTGTTACAACTGATATCAATCATGGCATGACAGCAAGCCACAGAGAAGGTTTTTCAGTTGGTATCACTGACATGCTGGAACATCTGAAATACAGCAGCCAGCTAGCATTTTTTCCTTTCTCTGGGTGTGAGAGGGAAAAACCAGCAGCATAAGTAAGTGCCTTTGGTACCCGTGCCATTAAATACGGCCATTTGGCAGTGAAACGCATGCACATGACTTTAGTTCTGCCTGCGGATGTTGCATCCTCGTAAAGGAAGAGATAAAAGCCTCTATGAGAGGAGAGGGCTTGATTTCAAGTGACAGTAGTGACATTTTCAGCAATGACCCCCGAGTGCGGCAGAGTCCGCCATATGATACTCCTGCCCCAAAGGCACGTGCATCATCCTCCTCTCTCTGGGAAGAGGTGGGAATTCAGATGAGTGGCCGGGGCTGCCCAGCACTGGGTGGTGAGGCACCAACCCAGCTGAGCCTCAAACAGCATCTGGCTCTGCTCGTGATGCCACTGCCAGCATGAGTGCTGGGCAGCTTTCTTCTCACAACTCACAATCACTTCTTTGTTTAATTTGGGCTTGAGAGTCTTTTCACTGTGGCCACAGGCAGCCTAAGGAAAGGAATAAGATTTCTCGTGCTCCTCCCCATGACCTTTTCAGGCTGATGAGTTTTACAGATACAGCACTTAAAATACTGTACCCACTGTGTCCGCTAGACTTATCTCTGGGAGTATCTGGTGGAGAACAGAAAGGAAAGGGGAATTATAAGAGATCTGTTCACGTACAAATCTCTTCATCCCTCTTCTGCACAACCAGAGCCAGCACCATGTACTTCTCCTTGCAATATGCACAAGTCCATCGCAGCATCTATCCGTGCTGTGCTCACAGGCTGTGCTTCTGCCAAGTGCCACCTGAGCTCCCAGCCCATGGAGGTCCCCCTGGACCCTGCAGCAGGAGCTGGCAGCAGTGGGGCACACTGAGGCGCATTCTGCTGTCAGCCAGCACCAGCAAGGACCAGCCTGCCGAGCCTGCGCACCGCTACACACGGGCAGGAGCCCAGGAGCTCCAGGCAGAGGGAGGCTATAGTTGTGTCAAGCAGTCTTGATTCTGGCAGTGACTGGAGCACTTCGGTTTCTGTATTGGGGTTATATGAACATTGTGATTTCGTAAAATGCAACTTCACTTCAAATGGTCCTGCAACTGTTTCTCAGGGACTTCAGTCCAGAGTGGGAATCCTTTAAACATAGCAAAGGGGAGAAGAAAAGAAGCAAATGCCATTGGGAACGTATGAGGGTTCAAAAAATTTGAACATCTTGGGTTTTCAGGATTCTCCTGCTATTTGCATAGAAAACTGCATGGTTTTAGACAAAGTGCCCATCTTCATTTTTTCAGTCTCCTTTTCCTCTGTTGTGGAGAGCCACACAATATACTTCCCCTACCAGTTATTAAAATGCTTCTAAAAACTTGAAGAATTATTTGAAAAAGGGCTTTCCTATTCCTTATGCATAAAACATGCATGCATATTCATATAAAACATTTAGAAAAATTTGTACCAGTTATAATTAGCATGTTTTGTGCATCTATTTTCTTTGCTATTAAATAACAAATTTGTGGTAACCATAGCAACTGGAACATCACATGGTACTGGTGCTATTTTGGGGATAACATAAGTACCTTTCTTAAAGAAGCATTCACACCTCTAAGCTATGAATTTTAATAATTTTCACTATAAATTATTTGTTTGTTAGATTGTATTTGTCCCTCATCCTAACGCAAAAAGGCGAGAGAGTTAAGAAAGGCAAAGGAGAAGCTATGTGGCATATTAGTGGAACTTGCATTGATGGGAAAAGTACACTAAAATTAAGGATTTCTATTTTTGTTTCTGGGAAAGGAGCTCACATTGGTCATGTACCTCTTCATGCTTGAATGGAGGAAAGCAAAAGAAAAGTGTTGCTTTAATCTTGGACTCCTACTGGAATAAGCCAGAAGTGTTGCAGCAGCTCTACTGGAAGATGGGAAAGGTCTTTGGGAAGTTCACATGGGAAGAGACCATTTGAGCCATTAAAGCCAGTTCCCTGTTTCTGCAGTCAAGTGTGTTTGTCTACTAAGTATCTGCTGTACACCACACCTCATAGCACAGGCCTTCCAACATATCTCAGAGCCTTACGATTACTGAGATAAAGAGCAAGAGACAAATGCCACAACAGTAACGAGCCAGTAAGAGAGATTGGGTGGCAACAAGGTTGGTATTCATGTGCTAAAGTAGGGATTCTCTTAAATAAATTTTGCTGGAGCGTCATATTACAGATAAAAGCAAAATGCCTCAAGAATCTGTGCCACTGGTTTGATGAATTGAGGAAAAATGGAAAAATGTGCAAGAAATTCCTTACAGTCTCTAAAATTGGTAATTCAGTTAATTGCGAGAATGTAAGTAAGATGAACCAAACAGGTACCAATGAGAAATGAATGCTGTTAAAAATACTCTGCCCACACTGATGTACTAATGAAAAATGCTGGTTGACATGATTAATTGTTTTATCACGAAAGTGTCTGTATAGATGAAACCCACCCTGAGCTGTCAGGATGGTGTTATCCATCTCCCAGAGCAGAGGTAATGAGGGATCATTCACCCTGGGTGGCTCAGGCAGGTGATTTGGGTTAATACACACACCGAAGAGGCCATTAGGCTTGGAAATTACTTAGCCTGAGCCTGCCTGCCAGGGTAGAGTTTGGAGCAGAGGAATTTTACCAAAAGGTGAAGAAAAGTGCTGGGGTGGATGAAAAGAGCCATGAAATGGAGCTGTAAGTAGACAGAGGAATATGTGCAAGAAATGGGGGGTTGTAGGGCCTGCCAGGGCTATGCTGACAAAGGGGTGTGATGCCCAAGCAGCGTCTTGGGCCTGAGGCTGGAGCCTCTGGTGCAGGTGAGAGCTTACCAAGCTGTGGACTGGCTTGTGGCAAGTTGCAAGGAGTAGAAGTTAATGAGAATTTTAGGTTTATAAGCTCCCTTGGGCCAAACCTTACATCTCTAAGCCAGACTTGGGGAATTAGCCTGAGTAAAGATTCACAAAGTAATGCTTTACCTCTAACTCCATTCTGTTCTGCCTGCCTTCAGTTTTTCTCCATTCAGGTGTATCATTGGGAATTTTTTTTTAAAGTTCATCTTTACTTACCACTAACTTTTGTTTAATTACAAGCTTATTTTTTTAAAAAAAACAAGCTTTTTTTTTAATTAATAATTACAAATTGTAAAGTGTTCCCCTTAAGCCATTTTGAAATTATGGATTTTGTTTCCAAAAGTGCTATAGTACACAAAAAGATTGAAAAAGAAATTAAAGCAAACATTCTTATCTCAAAATTGGAAAGTTTTGATTACCCTCCACTAAACCTTAATTGTTTACTATCTTCGCTTGCCCCCACAAAATAAATAATCCAAGATGAAGCAATCCTTTTTCACCTCTCTTTTGCTAAGTCCTTGGGGACTTGTGGTGCTTGTTTCAGGAGGCCCTGGCAGGATGTCTTGTGTAGTGGCTGCCTGAGAGAAGATCCCCAGTCCCCACCATGCTCACTGCATGTGTTGCATTATTGTCCCTTTTGGACTGAACCTGCTTCATCCTCTCTTGCAGCAGCTCTTGCTGCTCCATGTGTTTCTCTGCCCACTGCCTACCGCCTCCACCAGTGGTTGGGGCATCTCCTCCATTTGCCTGTGCTGTGGAGAGGGACTGGTCCTTGGCTTGGCTGAGTGCAACTCTGTTCCAGCACTTCCCTCACTTCAGTCTTATTCTATTCCAAATACCCACTTCTTAAGAAAAGTCTTGGGAAAAGGTCTAACAAGGCAGCAGCGAGGTGTTTCAGCTGAACACATATGCTTCCAGGAGCCCTGAGGGGTGAAGCAAAAGGAAACCCATTAGAGGCAAAAAGGAAAAATTGCACAATATGTTTTTTTTCCTTTTCTTGATCCATTCTGTGAAATGGGAACTTCCTATTCTACTTTCTGTTTGGAGAGGAAGCAAAGCAAAGGAAAAGATTTGGAAGATGCTGGCAAGTGATAACATACAAAGGAATTATTTTTTTCACATAGTAAATGAATGGCTTTCTGCTTTGACTTTTGTTACAGCTCCTTAATACAGCCTGTAAATAGGAACTTTCCCTTTGGACTGACTGTTTAGATATGAGACTTAGAGCTGATCTGAAGTAACGGGACACGAAAATAGGAGAGATATATCAAAGAGAATGATACATATACTCATACTACTGAACTTTCTCTTGCAGCACTCCTTGGATAGTGTATGTAAATGTTCACAAGTACGAAGTGTACTTCATTTTACTGCAGACCTAAGCTAAGATGCGGGTTCTGAGAAGCCTGCTTGTTTGATCCCCAGGGGGCAGCCCACCTGCCTTAGGGCAAAGCACAGATTCTCTGCAATAAAGCAGAATGTGAGAGCTAATTCCATTGCGTGGCCTGATTTAGGCTTGCTAAACATTGCATGAACTCAGCATTTAAGGGTGCTGGAAGTGGAGATTCGAAATCCCAGATCTCAGAAATGCCAATAGTAAGCCTGACCAGGCAAATAAGTCAGCAAAACAGAGACTTGGGACAGAGAGACCTCTTAAAACAAATAACAGATTATCTTCAAAGAAAAACTGTATTTCACATTCATGGAAGAACTTTCTACTCTACTTTTTACACTACGCAAACTTTTGCAATGAAGTTATGGCCTTTCTGGCCATTTCCTCAGGGCTGTGACATGGTTTTCTGTGAGTATGGCTGTGACGATGCATTCTTCTTCTCAGGTTTGGAAACCCTCCAATTCATATTCAGCTGCTGTTGAAAAAATCCTGAAAATTCATAGACTTGTCTTGTTTCCAAAGACACTTCTGACCCAGGCAATGTATTCTAAAATCCTTAATCATTTTCTGCTTACTGAAAATCCTCACTGACTGCACAAGAATTTTTCCCATGTCAGAAATTAAAGGAGACAAGGGATCTTTAGTGTGATACTTAAAGATTATCATGTTTATATGTATATAAGTACAGTGAGAATATAAAATATGTTACATATATTTTCTTATTAATTTAAAATGGATACATTAGTTACTTACTTTCCACTTTGTATTTAGGAACATTTAGATGCTATTTGATACTATTTATATTTTCCAGGCCATCTCTTCGTAGATTACTTTTTTGAATAAGTGCTACTAGGCCTATATTTTAGAAGATATTTAAAGCAATATAAAGAGGTAGACCCCCAAGCAGCACCATCAGAGTCATCTGAGAAAGTTGCTCAGACTAAAGAGCTCCAAAAACAAACTTGGTTTCTTCCGTTTCTTGTATTAAACTTGTGTAAACCAAGTAGAACTTTGCAGATCAATAATAAGACCCAAGAAAAAAAACCCAGTACCTAAACAAAAATCTCTCTTGTGCTGCTTACATCTGCTTTATACATCAGCAGAAGTAAAGATCAATATTTGTGAAAGTAGTGGCCAGAGCAGTTTTTCTTCCCCATTGAAAATACTGCATGACTAAATAGGAAACCTTTAGAGGAGACAGTGCAGGATCTGCCCTGTGTTTCCAGAGTTTGAGGCTGTCAGCACAGAGCTAGTTGCTCATAACACTCCCAGGTCTTCTGCTGAACAGTATGAACAACAGACAGACACCCATGTGCATGCTCTCTTTTTCTTTAAAATAGTTTTTATCACTATCTCTTCTAAACTGTTTGGGTGAGTTCTTCTGATCTGCTACTGGGGTTTGTTTTCCTCTCAAAGTAAACCTCATATCTGTCGAAACTACAAGTTAAGAGCATTCAAAATGGTTTTCAGGATTTGCATTAATATATTTTTCCCTGATCAGCTGAAAGCTGTGAAAAGTTTGCTTTGAATTCCCCCTTAAGATATTTTATTAAATACAAGTAGAAGGGAAGTTGTGATTCTACTACACAAATAGCAGTCACTTTATTCTCTTTTATTGTGTGCTTTAAGCACTACAACCACTTGAATATTTCCTACTTCAAATACAAAGCCATAGTATTTAAAACATTAAAATAAATCATTTATTTCACTTCAGTATCAGTATGACTATTACTAAAAAGTGTGTCCTTCACTGCCCGTTTCAACACTACACCTAAAAGCCTTCATTTCAATTGAATTAAATTTCAACTAAGTTAATTAATAAACAGGAATATCAGGCGATGGCACAGAACCACCCAAGTCGCTAATGCAAAATGATGAGCGAGTGGTGAAAGGTCAGCCCTGGAACTAGGGCCTGCAGATACAACCTGCTTTTCATATTGATTGTGTTTTCCACTGGGCTTTGGGTCAGGTGCTGAGACCTCGAGGCTTGCTCTGTCTGCAGCTGTCTGACTGTTTTCTTTGCTTACCTTGAGCAATTTCTGCAATAATTCTGTACTGTTTCTCCAAGAATAAAATAGGTCTAATGTTTATCAGTGTTGCAAAGGCATCAACGCCTCCAAAGAGGTCTTAGGTGTTACATGTGAGGAAGATGCTACGCACAATAAAATATGTACAGTATGTGTATATATTAAAAAAAATAATCTCAAGTGTTAATGTTTCTCTGCAGGAAATTTATTTTTACCTATTATTAAAATCAATTGTGAATTAATATCTTTTTTTAGGGTAAAATGGGTTTACAACCAGAAAAAGAAAAGATACAGGCACCTGTTTAGAGAGAAGAGCAACACAGAACTATATATGTTCTAGCAAAGGATTTGTTGGTACATAACAGATCAATATGCAACTGCATGATAAAGTGGAGAGATGAGATTAAATGTTCAAATAGATATACTAATTAAAAAGGACGTACAACCATGTATAGAGAACCTGATGGTGAGAAAATGACAGAGATTCAGCACTACAGTGAATTATAAATGTCAAATTACAAGGATGAATGTAAAAAAAGCTTGTAACTCTTAGGAACTAGACTCCGTATTCATGTGAAAGCTGTTGCCTTTATCATCTTCTTAGATCCCTCTAAGGTGTTCTGTCATTCACTGTCAAATTTGCCACATAAGATAGTCAGACATATGTCACACAGGTGTCCAAAACTGCTCCTCTGCCATTGTCAGGACACACCAATATATTTTGAGGGGGTTTGTAAGCAAAAAGAATATTAAGCAGGAGATCTGCTTAAGTATGAGCAATCGGTTACAGATTCCCCCCCCACCACCACCTTAGAGGTGATAAAATCTAACACATAATGCCAAAAATGTAGGGGAAAATGGAACAAGCAATGAGTGTTCAGATGGCTGTGGACGCAATAGGCTGTTAGAGAGCCATAGGATGCACAACAAAAGTGGATGCTAACTAAATTTTGATGTGCAAGAGCATGTCTTTAATTTGCAAGATGTTTTGTTTAATTAAAAGGTAAATACCATTTTTTATTCTTCTCACAGACTGTTTGAGAGCAGCAATAACACCTACAGAGCTCTCAAGACCCCTGAAGAACTTCTTTGATGCATCTGATCCATGGGGTAGGTACATCGTTTAAGTGAAAACAGTTGACTACTTTATTAAGTGATATTTTGGGTTTTGCACAATATTGGTTATTGCTTTTAAAAATTTCTAAATATCACTTGCAAGCTACTAGCTGCATGAAACATGTAAAATACTCTGTCATGGGAGTGTGGTGAAAATCCCTCCCCAAATATAATTGACTTGGCAAAACAACATTTACCCTAGTGCAGCTGACTTGCATTAAGCCAAGACAACACATGAATATGAAGGCACAAAACCTGTCTGCACAATCTGTGTTCAGACCCTTCTGCATACAGGGCACATAGAAATGCTGCCAGAGCAGTCATGACTTCTGAGGATTGCTTTTCTTAGCTATATCTTCTCCTTCGACACAACCCTCCAAGCTTGCAGAGCTTATAGGTCGTTTCCCTTAAGGTCTTTAAGATTCAACACCCTGTTACAGATTTTGGCCTCATACTTTGCTTTGGGTTGTTGTGATTCCTTCAGCAGAACCCATCACCAGGGTACTTCCTCACTCCTCAGAGGCCGAGGTGAATCCGTGGCTGCACTTATGGCAGAAGCCCTCTGAAGGCATGCGTTTGTCAAACAGAGCAGCTGAAGCCAAGAGAGGTATCCAACGGGAAGGCAGTGCCAGCGCAGAGATGAGTGTTGTGCAGTCACCCTACTGCACAGCTGCTCTTCGAAACCCGAGTGTCTGCTGCCCAGCAGCACTGAACAGCTACCACTGCTGACGGAAGAATGCAGGGGAACTGACTGACTGAGGGGCACCTGCCTCTCCTACCAGTGCTCTTTAGGGACAGCATCTCCAGGTCAGCTTTTCCAGTGGGGAGCCCCGCAGCTCACATTTTGTTAGATTATTTTGAAGTGAGTAGAATGGCTGGGAAGAAGCACAGGCTGCTGACACCAAGCTCTCTAATATGCTAAAGCTGGATCATGTTCTGCTCAGAGGGTCTGATGGTATCAGCCTCCAGAGAATCAGTGTCTGACACTCCCAGTCTGTTGTTCATATTGGTTTGGTCTCAGCTGAGCTATTTCTTACAACGAAGAACGTATCTGAGAGAGTTACAATTTGCTGTAATCATATTTTTCCAGTTTTTCTCTGTGATAATTACTCCCATAAATATCATTGCTTCACCTCAGCTCAACAGAGTGCTCTCTATTTCTGTCTCAGTGTCAACCTTCTGCACTTGGATGGCTGGGGAAGGACAGTGATAGCATTTGTTATTACCAGGACCGATCCAGCTAAGGGGCTGTTGGGGCTTCCTGTTTCTGTGCAGTACTAGGTGATCGAAAATTGCCTTCTAAATTGAAAACTGGTGAAGACTGTGTTAAATTGTGCCTACTTTTTAATAGTTATTATTATTATTATTATAAATAACAATAATAATAAAGCTTTGACTTGGTTTTCATTCAGACAAAGATTCGAAAACCAGAAGCTAGAATGCAGCTTTGCAGTTAAATGTCCCTGGCTTTACTGCTGGTCCCTGGGTTTAGTTTGATGACAGAGAACATTTTTAATGTAATCAATGGGCTGCAGGTCTCAGGAATTCCAGTTCCTAGTGTGCTTACTGACTAACAGCTTTTATGATAGACCCTTAAAGTAGACTTTATAAGAGTATGTGCTATTTTTAACTGCAGCTTCAGAGTCACCGACACATTTGGACTTTAGAGGGCCAGGCACCAGGAGTACCTGGAAAGGACATGCCTGGTTTGAGAGCATACAATGCAAGTAAGTATATGGGAAAGAAAAAGGCAAGAAGAGGAGGATTGTTGTCCCCATTTTAAAATTGGTGAAATGTGGCAAAAGGCTAAAGCACTAGCCAAAGTTACCTCTGTTGCCTATGGCAGACCTGGCATTCAAAACCACGTCTCCAGATTTCTAATGTACCATCTTAACTACAAGGCCATTCTTCCCCCTTAGAAGATGATATATAGGTATATAAATGTGCATTGATGTAATGCCAAGTTATAAACCACAAGCCCTTCAGAACTCATGTCCCTGATAGATTACAAAAGAACTTGAAGTCAGGAGAATTGTGGTTTGTCTGACCTTATGCTAATCATTCTCCCTTCTTGTGTCTTGGTCAAACTGAAAATGGATAGAATAATGAACCCTTTTGAAAACCGGAATTTCTGGGTGTTGGTCACGACCTAGTTTTCATAAGTTGCTAGCATATGGGGATAATCAGGGAAACGAAGATTCTATCTTATGAGACAAGACTGAAAAGCATGATTTAAAAAAAAAAGAAATTATGAGAAGGAATATTAGTACACTGTGAGGGGAGTAAATATCAGAACTAATTAAGTTCAAGGACAAAATTGGCATCTGAACAAATGGATATAAGTGGGGCCCTAATAAACATAGGCTGGAAATCTTAAGAAGCCGAGTTATGAGATTCTGGAACAGTTTTCCAAAGGGAATAGTAGGGCCAGAGAAAGTAAGTGCTTTTTAAATGGATCTCAGTCAGTTTGTGAACTGGGTATCATGCCTGAGACAACCAGAGAGCTAGACTATCAGGCCAGAAAATCCAATGTTCCCAGGTAATAGCCAGAGCATCACCTAGACATAACATCAGCTGATGTTCTGGAGAAAGAAGTAGCCAGTCACGATGTATCTCAAATTGCATCATGTGTTTTTTGGTTTTTAGGCTACTCCGTTCAGAGTTCCTCTTCAATTCCCTTATTATCTCACCAGCCTAGCACTTGAGATGTTATTCAACATTTCCAGGTAATCCTTCCCCGCTCTCAAGTGCCAGCGTAGGAGCAGAGCTGGAACAGCTCAAGGTAACACTGAATGAGGAGCTCCTCGTGTTGCCTGCTGAGGATGGGAGAGCGGGGGTGGGCGCGAGCAGGGCCGGGTGTCCGGGCAACACGCACAGCGTTCTCCTCCCACGGCTGAAGACCCCGCGCGGAGGGTGGACCCTGCGCCCCTCTGTGCAGCGCCCGGGCGGGGAGGCTCGGGCGGGGCCGGGCGGGGCTCGGAGGGGCCCCGGCCCCGCCT
>VXAY01004491.1:1487796-1507969 GCA_013399855.1 Oxyruncus cristatus
GCCGCGGCGGGGAGCGCATCCTCGTGAGCGCTCGGCAGGCTGGGCCGGGTCGGAGGGAAGGCGCTCTGCCCGCCCGGACAGCCCACGTGTCCCGGCACTCGGCCCGCAGCCCCCGGCCCGCGCCGCCCGCGGTCCCTCGCTGGTCGCCTGCCGGGGGTCCCTCCCCGCGGGACCCGGAGTCCCCGCAGGGCCGGGGCGGCCCCGGCTCCACCCGCACACGCCGGCAGAGCCTGGGCTGCCGCCCCCCTGGTGGCCACGGCCCCCGCGCCCGCAGCAGCCGAATCGTGCGGGGCTGGGGGTGCCCGCGGGCGGAGAGGTGCCGAGCACCCGTGCTGGAGAGGCGAGGGGTACTTCGCACGGCCGCAGAGCGCCTGACTCCCGGGGAAGTCCCTCTTCCCCGGCTGCCGAGGGGTTCGCCCACCCGGCGGGGCTGCTACTGGTGAAGAGGTTGTGGGTGGTTGCTTTCATGCTCCTCTTACCCCCTTATCCTCACCCTGCAGTACTAATCTAGTGAAGGCAGGATTAAGAATCCACACCAGCCCCAGACACACGTAAAGCTTGTCAGCTTCTGAGACCCCAGGTTGAGACATATGTTCAGGGTGACAGCTGAGGGGTTGTTTTGCCCTTTGCAGCTTAGGTGGTGACTTATTTGCCCCCCTCTAGAGAGCTCAGGACTCCCCAAATGCTGTTTACAGCTGGACAGGTGGGAAACATAACCAAGGGAGTGTTGATTCCCCATTTCTGGCCAAGACATGCCCCATTGCTTTAACACAGAAGAGGTGCATATGATCCTCTCTCCAATCTCAGCATCAGGGCACAGGCTTTGATTAAAAGCCTGGTCAGTCTATAGATGCTGTGCTTAGGAAAATCCAGACATAGCATTCATAGTTCCAGTCTTTTTCTCCCCTACTCCTCTTGCCACAAGACTGGCAGAGAAAAGGAGTGGGGTGTGATCATCCCTGTTTTCCTATTCGAGACCTCTCCACATCCCCAGGTCCTGATTCCAGGTCTTGTTGCCACATAGTCATAATTGTGAGACCAGATTTCAGCCTTAAGTGAATTAGATCAGAAGCCATTTTAAAGCAAGACCAGGATTACTGTGATGAGACAGCCTTTTTGAATGGATCCTTCCTGAAGCTCAGCTATGATGAGGCCAGGAACAATTTTTAATGTGGACAAGCTGGACATGGGGTGATCGTTAAGTTGTGAGTGCGAGGCAGGATGATGGAGAATGTCTTTGTCTCTTGCTTAGGGATTGAAAGGCCGTCTGTGTTCTGCTTAATTATTTCCAACAACTGCCAAAGGAATCTTACTCTGTTGCCTTCAGTAGCAAGTGGAGCGCTCGTTGTTATACAGACGTGTGGATCTATTATTCTTTAGACACATCTTTGATGCTAGCACTATGATCCTTGTGTTTCTCTAATAGCACTTGAAAGCAGATATTTTTCTTCTAGTTTAGTATGTTCAACAGCCTCAGAAATAATGTTAAATTATGCCTTAAAAAGACATGATCAGCTGCTAAATCATAGTCAGTTCAGCACCATAACACAGCCACAGTCACAAGTGCTGCAGGAACAGCGATGGAAACACTATTTTAAACATCCAGGTTTGTATTACAAACCTTCCTCTGATCTGAGCTTTTATTTGACATTTTCCCTTGAGTCATGCTTAGAGTATTATTAGGAGTTTCCATTTTATCACACAAAGGATTTGTTTGCTCTTTGCTTGGTTGAGTACCTTGTGCAGTATGGATTGGACTGGTACCCATAAATACAAGCTTAGCAAATGGTTCTTTTACTTGCTTTCTTCTAGTTGCTTTCTGTTTAGCATGATGAGATGGTTTTGCTGAATAATGCCTTAATGACAGGGCTGATGCATTTTTAATGCATGTACTCTTTGTCATTGTCAAAATTAACATTTTGATGATTGTAGACTTCTCTTCACTAAAATCTTTTGGGAATTGCTATGCTGTGTGGGTTAAAAGAGTGAAAGTGTAAGATCTGATCTGAGAAATACTGGATATGCTTACCAAAATTATTCTAAAATATTGTATAAAGGCTCAACAGAATAAGGGCTTTGGAATGATGCTTCCCAATAGCATGATCTCAGAGCGGCTCCCTCTGTTCATTAGCAGTTCCTGGGGTCTGTCACATATGCATATTTCTGAACAACAGACCTCTAAGAAGTGACTATTCATACTGAGAGGCTGATCCCAGGAATGCACATAGCTTCCATGGGACTTGTTCAGGGGAGCAAGGTTGTTCCTGTTAAATTCAAAATATTTGGGGCCAAATCCTAACATTCAATGCAATAGCAAAGCCACAATTGATTTCACTGCGGGAAAGATTAGACCCCTAGTGAAAGGGATTTTTTACAACGCTACACTTCCTACTTTTTTGCTTTAGAAATTGCAAATCCTGTGTGCTAAAAAATGACTCTAAAAACCCCCTGCCTCTAATAGTCTAATGATATTTTATTAATGGCAAAAATTACACTAAAAGTTTATAGTGAAACATAATAAGAAATTACTTTATAAATAAGGGGTTTTAATTGTACCAGTATGAGCATTTTCTAGGACACCCTAGAATGAGGTTTGTGGCAGCACCAACCGTGCGTTAACAGCTATTTTGGTGAGTGCATATTTAATTAATTCAGAATACTGAATTTCTGTTCTAAAATGGCTTTTGTAAGCTTCATCCTAGTAGAAAATTAAATAAAGAATTAGCCCAAAAATAATTACTTGAACTTAGCCTTGTCTTTAAAGGCCATAATCCTATGAAGATTTATATCTCTGGGTAATTTTATCCACTGGAGTAGCCTCAACGGCTGCTGCCATAGGTATGTCTTTGTCACGCCAGAGCCCACAAAGCAGCATAGCCGACTGATGGCAGAGAAGACACTGCTGTGGCAGCCGTCCTGGTGCAGAGCTGGGTGCTTGCAGGGCCCCCCTGCAGCCACCCATGATGCTGGCTGTTCCCCAACCTGCTCTGTGACTGCTTGGGCCTTCCCGGAGGGGGGAAGTGCCCAAAGGGCTGTGCTCCCAAGCACCATGGGCACGTTGTGCCCCATGGCAGGAGTGGGAGAAGGAAGAGTAGCTTTGGTCCCTACTGTCCTGTGCAGGCGGGGTCACAGCCCTGCCTGGGTCTGCCTATGACATGAAGCAATGCTCTGGTTAGCAGTATCCCCGATTAAGTGATGGGGACTTGCATTTGATTTCAGGTGCCCTTTCCACAAATATTTAAGCCTACATCCCTTATATATGTATGTATCTCTGAATGGAATGAATATATGTGCACACACCTCTCTGAAGGGAGGCTACAGCATAGTAGAAAAGCCCCATTCTCCCAGACCTGACAGAGGCACAACACCCACTCACCTCAGCAGGGGCTGCGCTGTTGCAGTGCGTATTTATGACCGGTGTTATGATTCCTCTTGCTGCTGCAAATTTGCCTAAAATAAATGTCCACACTGCTGAAGGTAGATATGTACGGTTATGCAGATGCCTTTCTTTGGGATCAATTCTGCTTGCTTTCTGCCTTTCCAGACTACATCTGGTTTTGAGAGGAGTGTAAGTTTCCTTCCCATGACAAGTTACTGTCTTTTATGTCAGTTTAGGTAGCTTCTAGTATTCATAGGGTTTTCTTGAGGAAACTGAAAACACCTATACATCCACACATCTAGACACATACTTTGCAGCTGTAAGGTTAAGCTAACTAGCCTTTTTCGCTGCCTTTTTATATTAGCAGTAATGTACACAACTGGATTTTTATGCATTTTTTTAAACAAATAATGTCTTTATATATAAAAGGCTTTTTCTTCTCTTCCTTTTAATAGATTATTATTTTTTTCTGAAAAGCACCTCCCCCAGGTATTACCCTTTGCTGTTATGACACCTCACCATTTAGTGTTGTAAAGGTAAATCATAACACTCATTATTAAGAGCCATAAATTTGTACCAGATTCATCATATACCTCCTGAAAGCTTTAAGGGTAGAAACATTTCCTGGGCTAACGCCCATGATGATTGCATGCTTTTTATTGCTATCATTTAGTAACCAAATTGCTCAAAAATCAAAGGACTTGATTATCACATACCTGCAATGCTTAGAGCTATTTATAAAAGTTGGCTCGATAATAACAATGACTCAAAAGAAATTTAAATGACAGGCCAAAAATAAGTAGTCTAAAAGTGAAAAACCAAGCCAGAATTCATAGAAGTGATGGAAAGGGTCTGACCCCAAAGGACAGACATGATCCTGAGGAGGGTAGAGAGAAGAGTCTAGGAGGTGATGGTAGAAGGTAGATGTGACCAAGCCTTGCAGAGCTGGAGGGCAGAGGAGAGGTGAGGCACCAGGGACTGTAGGCGAGGAGGCATCGCAGTGTGGCGCTGAGAGTATGCACCAGAAGTGTTGCAATCAGGGCTGGAACATCACACATGTTTGGTAGTTTGCTTTCTGGAAAAACAGTATTTAGTTAAAAGCAGCCAACAAAAAATTAGGTGAAATGTTCCAGAAACTAGAGGGGGCTGATCGATGGGAAAAATAAGAGCCCTGAATATATAGCTGAAGGGCAAGGGTTTATATATATATGTATGAATATACATACCTAGCCAAAATTACATAATAATGCCCATATAGATTAACAAAATAAGCATCATGCTTTTGAAATCATTCTCCTACAGAAACCAGTGGGAATTTTCCATTGATATCAGGGGGGATCAGAATTTTTCCTGTCTGCAGGAAAGCAATGCAGCCTGGTGTGTGCAAACAGACCTTAAGCTACGTATGGAGAAAATGCAGCATGGCTATCAAGAAACATTCCCTTTCAGTGAACCCAATACCCCTCTAGCCAGCGGGGATGACATAAAGCAATGGAGCAATCTCCAGGCAGGAAAGCCCTTGTCTGAGAGATACAAAATTGCCTTGACCAAGACATGGCAGGCAGTAGTCACCCTATGAGAGCTGCAGAGCAACCTGGGGAGGCCTTTTTGCCTCTGACTGCTGTGACACATCTCTGTGGAGCTGAGATGGCTCTGATAATTCCCCAACACTTTATAGCACTGAAAGAAAGAGATAGGCCCATAAGAGGTAACCTAAACTTTCCAAGCTACTCTAGGGTATTTCAGATCAAGTAAGTTTTATGTGTTTCAGGGGCGATCGTCACCACCGTATTGTTCTGTATCAGCTCATCTGAGTTGTGTGCAGTGTACACCCCTTTCATGTAATTTCATTAGGCATGAAATGCTGGAAAAATATATCTGTCTTTTCTTTGATATTAATAATTGCTGATTCATAACCTTGTTTGGAAAATTAGTGGTTCTCTTACTAAATCAGGACAACATCATGAAGTTTATTAATGGTCACAGGTCAAGCCTATCTTTTAAATCACTAGCAACCAAAGATAAAGTGATCAACATGGGACTGGCCTTCTCTAATTGGAGAAAGAGGAACATTCTGAACCAGAACAGTACAGCATGCAATTGTGCAGCCTGTTACCAAAAAAAGAACCATCTCACTGCATCTTACAGAGGCATTTACATAGATAATGTAGGTTTCATATGACTACTTTTAGATTATCTGATAGTAATAGCTTTGCAAGTATTCACATTCTCCTAACAAGAAGCTGATAGAAAATTCAAATAAAAAGCCATCACTAATTACTGCATTATAAAGGATTTATTTTATTTCTTTAAGTTAGATGGGAAATAGGAAGAGCAGGGAGGCTTCACACTAATGCTTCACACCATCTGGAAACTCATCCTTTAACAATCATTCTTCAGGAGATAACTTACCTGGTTACTCCACTAAAACGTATTTTGTATTACCTCTTCATTAAGTTGCCATAAAACATTATCCTGAAATCCAAAGTTATACAGGTTCTTACTTGCTATTTTACTAAAGCAACAGTTATTACAGTCTTGATGCCCTGGTTGTTATGACCGCTATGGGAAAAAATGTTTCTTGTTCCCCTACTTTCCTTCACTGCCTGGCTGCCCCCCTTTCTGTTTATGACACATGCAAAAGATTTGATGGGATGGAAGAGATTTTCTTTCTCAACATGTTGTATTTTAGAAATGTCAGAATCATCTAATTTTCTAGTAATTGAACTATAGAGGAGAGCAGTGGAAGCTTTCTCAGACCTCTGTTTAAGAGGTGGTGAATTTTCCGTTTTTAAGAAAGAGCCTTTTTTCCCTGTGTGTTTGCCAAGGTACGAGTTAAGCAGAAGAGAGTAACATAATTCCTTTCAAGGTTTCAGGAGAATCCTTACCTTTTTGACTACTCACTGTCCTTTGTTGTTTTATGACCTCATGTGGCTGTCACATCATGTGTCTGTCGCACATGCAATAACATAAAAATCCATTTGCCTTCAGCTGATCATAGAGCCTCTTGGTGAAAACTGGATCTGCAAGTCCTGGACTAGGAATCAAGAGGCAAACCCCACTCCCTTTTGCTCTCCTTGTTCATGTGGTTGTCATTTCTGTGTATATAAATTCTTACCAGTGGAGAAGGCAGGACCAGTCCAGACCCTCCATTAGAGATGAACATAAACATGTTAATTTTTCTTTGCTGGAGCTGCAGTGAAGCAGTGCTGCTTGTTCTGCTCCAGCCTCCCTGGTAAAGAGGGAGGAAAAACTCCAGCAAGGGAAAGGATGCTGAATGGGCGTGATGCGAAATCCAAGAACAAACCCCCACATAAATAAATCCCCCCACGAAATACTGGAGTTTTTAGGTTTTAATTTTTACCAGATACCACTCTATTTAAAGTATTTCACATTTCCTGGATGCAAAACTTAAATATGTGCCCTGTAGAGAGGCTCAGAACAATAGCTCTGCTTTCTCTAATAAAATCTCTCTTCCGAGATTAACTCTGGAGCTAGCAGTGAGGTCAGTGTTTCATTTCATATAAGTCAGCTCATGCTGACAGGGGTTTGGCCTTCTTAGTGATGGGCCGTTTGCTGCTCAGAAGTGTGAGGAATGGCTTTCTGAAATATCGATAGCTTGCCTTCACTAGAGTTCATGATCAAATTTAGCTGGCAAGTACCAATGTGCTACAGCCAGACTGCAGGGCTGAGAGGCTCAGGCCGTGGGCCAGCCGCTAAGGTCTGCTTTTTAAATCAGAGGCTAACTCTTCCATTAGTTTAAATCAGTGGTTTATAACGAATCAAATGAGATTTGTGTCAGAGGAGCCCAGACTGCAGCCTGGTACTGGGATTTGAAAAGGAATAGAAAAATTAGGCTGCAACCATTAGAATTCCGTTTTCATTTGGTTTTGGTGTGCGTATGTGTACATGTGTCTATACACACATATGCACACGTGCAGAGCTGCATTTTGTTCCCATGGACGTTTCCCATGGCCATGTGGTTGCCATTTAACATGGACCTAAGAGCAAAAAATCTTCCTCCTGGTGTGGTTTGATTGACATGTGCAGAGATCTCACATAAAGGCTCTGGGATCCCGCTTTTCATCCATAAAAGGAAAGCAGGCAAGCTTCATCCCCAGCTAAACCCTTTGCACAATATACATCAATAATGAGGCAGCATCTATTTATACATTGCTCACTGGAAATGACTGAGTTCAGACAGAAGTTGGTGAGGCAGCCTGGGCTCCACCAGCCTCCATGGAGTCTATTGTTAGTACCCAGGATGAATCCTCAGGCAAACGGGGAAGAGAGGCATGATTTGGAGCCTACCATGCCACAGGAGGAATATCAGCTTTGGCACTTGGCAGGTGGTGTCTCCTCTCAGGGAATGCCTTCACTGGCTCTGCCAGAACCTGGCAGTCACAAAGGAGGAATGCAGGAGAAATGGTCATGAGAGTGCAGCCCCATTGCTGCTCCCCAGGAAGTAGGATGCTGACTTGGGTTTGGTTTATCTGCAGAGTGAGAGCTCCTCGCCTTTCTTTATGAGAAAAGGAGGTGTCCAAGAGGGAATGGGAGGAAGGCAGTACTATCTTGATACACACTGATGCCTTCTTGCCGTATTGTTGCAGAAGGTTTTCACTAATATTTCTTTACCTAGAAGAAGAAAGATGCAATAGAAAAGCCCCATCTGGTGTTATGGCATTGGTTAGGTAGGCTTGTGTGGCTGATGGTCCAGTGATGAGGCTGAGGTGCAGTGCCAACATGTGCTTGTGACAATAAAAACTTGCTTGTCTGTGAGATATTTATCATAAACAAAGTACTCAGAACCCCTTAGCAAAGCATTATCCAGACAGTGCTTTTGCTCCGTGTCCTTTTTCACTCCTCCTTTTTTCTGTGGCTCTTATGTACTTCACCCATATGCTCTAAAGCTATTTTGTTTTCAGTTTTATGTATGTTTTATGTAAATTAGAAGAATCAAGCCTCTCTGCTTGCTAAATTATAAATTGAGTGGAAATTGGCCGACTCTCTTTAGACTACGTCTATAAGTTATACAAGATGTAAGTAATCAAGCTGAGCAGGCTGGGTTGGGGAGGGAAAACACATCAACAGCATGGGCCACGTGAGTTTCATCCACGTGTCCCCGTATACTGCTGCTTGCTTTCGGAACCTGGAATATCTTCTTGCTCTAAAGTGCTGATGTAACTCCTTTTAGGCCATTCTCGGAGATGCAGGTCTGTTGCCTATATGTAGGTCTATTTGCTTGGCATTCTCAGTACGCCTTGTGTAAACGAACTGCTCTGAAATGCCTGTTTCCACTCTCTTGCTTTAGGACCTGAGCAGATCCAGACTGCCTCCTCCGGGAGCACTGATTAATTTTTCCTCCCTTCTTCCCCTTGTAAGTTAAAATGCCTGTTGATTTTAGTGTCTGTCTCCTTGGTTTACCCCCTGCTTTGGCTCTACTTTCCCTACCCCATGCTACTTTTTATATGCTTGAGTTTTACCCTGGGTTATCTTTTCCTTAGTAGCCCACTGCAACCTCACAGAGTAGGACTGTGGTGCAAGAGCAAAAGCCTGGCAGTGGCTGGCAGCCTGAGAAATGCTGCCAGGAGAGCAGGGAAGTTAGCTGGTGTCTTGGGACTCAGTGAGACGATGGAGAATCTGCTGCAGGGCAGAAAAGATAGTCTCACTGTGGCCTGTTATTGCACTAGTTAGACCAAGTTTTAGGAAAAGGGGCCTAAAATCAGACTCCTAGATCTATCCTTACATAGCCAGGAAGGACCGCTAGCATTATAAGCAGATACGGGCATGATGCTGCTCTAGTCTGAATGCAATGTTCCTCTTAAAACTGTCAATTTTCAGATGGTTGTGACAACCCAAACTGCCCCTAAGAGATGAGACTGATTGCAGCCTCAACCCAGCACAGACATTGGCCGCACTGGCATCTGCATGCTGCCAGTGTCCAGCAGCACTGTCTGAGAGCAGCCTTGTGCGGCTGCCATCAGCCCATCCACCCCAGAAGCACCAAGCCATGTTGGGGGGTAGAGATCTGGCTAGCTCTGCTAGCTCTTGTAATTCCACACCCACCAGAGAACAGAATAAAACATCCTCAGAGAGGCAGTGTAGTGCAGTTCTCATCAGTTCCTGACCAACTGTTTAAGCCCGGCATCATGGAGATTGAATTTCATTGCCAGGTTAGAAAATTCAGGTTAGAAATGTATTGCTTGGGGGAATTGTATGCCTTGGGTGGGCTCTGCAGGCATATCCTCTGGGCACAGACCTTTAGTGGGTGGCCTGTTCCTGTGCACTGCACAGCCCTGTGTGCCTGCTGATTCCTGGGGTGTCCATGCGAGCCCCCAAGCCCTCACAGCCCAGCCTGGCTGCTGAGAGGTGCTGCTCTTAGGGCACAGCACGCTCTACTGACTCTGGTGGGGTAGAAGCACGTGCTCTGTTAAAGGGGATCCCAACCGAGTAGTCAGGTGGCCTTCAGGAGCCTTGGGCTAGAACTTGCAGGGCACAAACTGGATCCTCTCTGCTCAGGCTCTGCCCTGCAGTTATTTGAGTTTGGGGTCTCTTTCACTGAGTTCATAAAATACATGCTTTTTCTTTTAATTCATTAAATGCTTTGATTCGGTGATATACCATCAGAATGTGGTTTGTTCTGTCCAGTCAGATCTTTACTGAGGATGATAAAAAATATCCAACCTGCCTTTTTAGAGATGCTTATTTTACTTCAAAGGGAAGACATAACCTTTCATTTCCTGGTGTGATTTTTATTAAACCTCTGCCTATTTTATTTGTCAGGCCACATGTAAGTTTACTATCTCTTGTGTTTCTAAGTAATAGATATGTATGTTGGTAAGTAGTCTGTAAGTCCAGCTGCTATTCCTTGAAACTCATAAAAGGATGATTTTAAACCATGGATTCACTAATTAAAGCTGCTTCTCAATACACAAAAATTAAGTTAACAGTAATTAATGTAGCCAGCCTGGAACCTTAGGAAACTACTGCCAGCAAGTGTCTTTTGGTACGCTCAAGAGGATGCAGTTTGATTGTTGGCACCAACAGACAGGTTGGGAATTGTAAACATGGTAATTAGCAATAAGTTTCTGGATCTCAACTTGCCAGACTGGCAGTCTGATTCTTCGAGTAGTTGTCGCATGGGAAGAGGGAAAA
Source organism: Oxyruncus cristatus (assembly GCA_013399855.1). NCBI lineage: Eukaryota > Metazoa > Chordata > Aves > Passeriformes > Cotingidae > Oxyruncus > Oxyruncus cristatus. The sequence continues at coordinate 1,498,331 of VXAY01004491.1, forward strand.
ACAAAGTAAGGGAATTAGAGCAACCTTGCATTGCTCTGCCAACATATGCCACTGGACCACTGTTTTTCTTGGCAAAGATCTCTGACAGGGAGTATAAAAGCAGCATTGCAGCCCTACTGCAAACTGTGAACCTCACTGCAGGCATCAACCAAGCAAATGTCTCTGGCTCTTCTGCTCAAACTATGAGTGCTGCTCCATGGTAAGGAATTGTAGAGTCTGATATTCTTCACTCCACCTCTATGGTGGGGCACAGTGTTGATAAGGTTATCAACAATAATGGGATTAAAAGAGTTAAAATCCAGCTTTTGCAGTAATCCCAGAGTATTCTATTGTTAAGCTATCAAAGATTAAGGTTATAGTAACCTTATTAATCCTTGGTGTAGTATAAATAAAAAGGAAATGTCAACCTTAATTCCACCATGAAATTAAATCTTCACTTCTCTAAATGATGATTCAAACATAGCTTACTGCAGCCAGTGTGGTTTATGAAAATGCCTAACCCATGTGAATTTAAGAAATCCCATCTGAGAGACAGAGAGGGAGAAAGGGGTGATAAACCATGGCATTTGCTTTGTTTAAAATGAAAAAATTAATATTCGTCCAGCTTGTATGTCTGCAGGAACCATAGCTAGAGTCACAAAGTGTGCAAAGAATAAGGTAGAGATGAAATGCTCATGATGTACATCCCTGTGATGCAGTGAACACAGCCCCCAGATTGCAGCAGAACAGCCATCCCTGTGCCAGACAGCAGCCAAAGCACTGCTGGTGGTGACCCCCACCCTCTCCCCTGCTTGCAGGGCACTGTGTGGCCTTGTTAGTGCTGCCCCAGAGCCAGGGAGAGGATGCCCTGACACAAGAGCTTGAACCGAGCATTGATCCACCGGTGCTCTCAGTGCCAGAGACCATGTGATGAAAACCAAAAAATGTCAGAAATAAAATGGTTGCTGAATGTTCTGGAAACAGCGAGCCAGAAGCTTGTGTGAAGGGCACAGGTTTTCCTTGCTAAGCTGATTTCCAGGGGATGGGAGTTGCCTCTTTTGGTAATGGATGGTTTCCTCCTCACCTGTGCCAGACCCAACCCTGTTCCCCTTGCTCACAGAGATTGAAACTGAGCTTTGCTTAAAAGTCAATGGAATGTGGTCCAGGTAAATCCATGTTTCTTTGTGGGAGCAGGAGGGGAATTACAGTAAGGAGAAGTGGGCTATGCACCCTTTGATATGCTTTTTAGACTGGGAGGAAAAATAAAGTAGTGGTAAAATGGGGTGATTCAGAATGATTCTGCATATTAAGTATCTCAAATCCTCACTCCTAGTGTAGCAAAGTGGTAATTAAGTATTAAGGAGCTACCTATAGCCAGAAGTAAGCTCTTTGGAGAGCAAAGAGTCATTGCAAGAGAAAAAGAGATGGTTTTAGTGGGGCTTTTTCTGGGGAAAGTGGTTTTGTCACTTCAGCAAGCTTGTCTGCCCCATAGTATCTGCACCTCCTGGGAGTTACTGGTTCTGTGGACTGATAGAGCTAGAGAGTGTGCTGGAGAGTGCCTTTTCATATTGCTTACTCCAGTCCTCATAAACTGATAAAGTTGTTTAACTAAACTTGGGCTCATAAAAGAGCTCATTTTAAGATGTTTTTTTTTGCCCTTCACTCACTGAATCGTGCTCTGCTCTGGTGTGCATTGTTACAGCTCCAGAGCGTGCACCAGTTCAGATGTGCCCGCTGGGTCCTGGGCTGTCTCCATCCCCACTACTGCTGCAATTGCTACCACAAACACAAATTGGCTCACTCAGGCTCTTCTTGTCTTTCCGCAGTGTAGGAATAGATAATGGGCCCATGGGGTTGTTCAGAAATATTGCTGGTTTCCAGTGCTGGCATAATGGTCCCTTCTAGGTAGTATCCCTTTCCTGGACAATTTCCCAGTAAAATAGTAAATGGCAACTGCAGAGCAGTAAAGGCGATGGCGTACTTGTGTGACTGACATTTCAGAGCCTGCAGAGCAAATGCAATTAGGATCCATAGTGTGCTGCAGCTTCCTTTCTTCACTTCCCTGCCTTGGAAGAGCTACTACTAGGATCAACTTAAGTCTGGTTCCTGCTACCTTAAAGTGGTGGAGAGGCTCCAGAGAGGGAGGGCAGCATGTGCCCAAGTCCCTGTGGGTACCCTTTGCTTTGGGAGCAGTTGGCATCTCACAGGGCTCAGCTGGGACAGGAGCTGCTGCTGCTCCCCTGACGGCACTGCAGCCCCAGGCAGGAGTGATTTTGTTAGTAGGTGTGTGCTTCCCCTGGACTCAGCAGAGCTGAAAACAGGGTGGCCCTGCAGCACTCAGACTTGCACTCCTCATTGGGGAGAAATTTTTATCTGTGCCAGGCAAAGCAACTGAGGGTTTGGGCTGCCCTGGTCTTCACCAGGGGCAATTGATGCTTTCTTTGGAATTTTCCAGGATCAACAGTTGATGCGCTGTGAACACTTTGGTACACACTTGACATCACAAAGAAATGCGAAAAAAGTGGTGGTAATCATTCAGATTTGTCTGAAGGAGGTAATTGAAAACAAATTGCTACCAAAAGCCAAGGGCCGTGGTTAATTGAGGTGGAGCACTGTGGGTTGCTCACCTATAGGAAAAGACTGTGAAAAGAATAGGTAGGGCTCAAAATTGTTTCTGTCCAGGTGGGGAAAGAGAGTCTCAGCCGTATAATTTGGTTTGTAGGGTTGTTCTCTATCTCATAGATCCTGACATGAAAATCCAGGCCTGCAGAGCAATGCTTTAATGACTGGAAATAATGCAGCTGGTGAAGACAGGGGCAGCTGAGGCTTGCTGTGGTGGCAGGGGGGTGGCCAGGCTGTATCATCCCTTCTGCCATGGGCAGGTTGGAGCTGGCCCCTGTAGGAGAGGCACAGGCAGCTGCTGAGTGCTCTCTTGGCAGGGTGGGGGCTGCAGTGTGTGCAGAGCCACCACCCTGCCAGCCTGCTCCAGCTGTGAGTTTTACCTTCCAGTTGGAATGTCCCTGCCGTGTATTGTTTTGTTTGTTAACAAATTTAAACATCACAATCTTTGCTGTTCCTGGTGCTTCTTGGATGTCCGGAATCAGGCAGACATTGATGCCTGTGTAAATTGGTGAAGCATTTTGCAGCAGGTCCTCTGGACACAGAGGCAGGGGAAGCTGTCCTGTGGGGTGGCCTGGACCTGCTGCCCAGAGGTGACAGGAGGGGTTTGCCTGCACTGGGCTGCGGCTCCCCAGGACAAAACCTCTTTGTTTCCCAGAGAAGCTCTTTCCAAACTGTTAAAGCTATTGCAAGGATGCAGGAGATGAACATAATGATGAAAGAGATGATCTACTAAGTTTGGTCTACTACTGATTTGCTAAATTGCCCTTTTTCTAGATATTTTATTTCAGAGCTCGTGCAGGGTAAAAGCCAAATTTCTTCAGCTTCCTATATCTGGTGACAAATTCCACAGCAGCCTCTTTCAGGGCAGGTCCTCGCTGCAGGCTCTTGCACTTTTGTTTTGTGTTCAGGTAACCAAGAACACGAGTGTGCTAGAACATGTGCTGCTCTGTCTGCTCCCTGTGCCAAGGCTGCAAGTGGGGGAAAGCCAGGGCAGTATGAAAAATGGGAACAAAAGTTTCTTAAAGCAGTCTAAATGAAGTTTGTGGTATTATGTGAGTGTTGGCTGTAACAGCTCTGTGGGTTGGGCCAGCTCGATTAGAACTTTGATGTCAGCATTTCAAAAAGGACTTTAAAGCCTACATATGTAGCACAAATACAGGGATATGAATACCCCTCTCTACCCTGAGATATGGGAAGAGTGATCACCTGGCTCTCCTTGGAAGAAAGACCGCTAGCATACTTTGATAGTTCAACATACCTTCCACTGAAAACCAAAACATGCTGATTTATTTGACTTACTATTATTATAGTCAAGAGTTTGGGAAGATCAGTATTTGAGCCATTTGTCTTCTTTTACAACAAAAAAACAAATGCTGTCCATGCAGCAGAGCCTGTCCCCAAACATCAAGGCTGGTGTGATAGTGTTAGGGACATGCAACTGCACTCCCCGCCATGGGAGCCTTGCCTGTGTGAGGGCTGTGGGCTGTCCCCCCGGGGCTGTCAGGCTGTCCCCACAGCGGTGGCAGCTCTGCTGCACAGGGCACATAAGCAATGGCTCTTGTTTTTAACATGTCGGATCATGACTTGCTCCTCTGCTCAGTGTCGAGGTTGAAAAATACTGTCAAAATGAAGAGGCAAGAGCTGACTGAGAAATCAGTGAGTATGCTACTGGATGCTCCAAATTTAGACATCGTGATTTGATAAAGGATATAAAATATGTGACTCTTTTTTCAAGCAAAAAATGCTCCATTAATATTGTGCAATTTGAAATGTTTGTTTAAAGAATAACGGCTGTGTTTCACAGTCAGCGTGTGTACCCGTGTGTGCAGACACGCATGTACGCAGGTACTGCAGCAGTCCAGCACTGCCTGGAGTTGGATGCTGTAGTAAGCTGGCAGTATGAAATGTATCATCCGCTCCCCACAGGGCCAAGCACAGTGGAAAGTCTAAGCGGAACTCCAAGTGGTACTGGGTGAGAATGTTTTTCCAGATAAACATGAAGGTGATAAATTTGTAACTTCATAATCCCCTTATTTTCCATGATTTCCTTTTATTCTGTAAGCTGAAGGTAAAAGGGGGGAAAATGGCTGTCACATGGAAGGAAAAGTTCTTGACAACAGCTCCATGCATACTGCCAGATGTTGCTGCATACAAGGAGCAAGGTGTGCTGAACACAAGGTGTATGTGGTGAACGGAAGGAGGAGGGCCAGGTAGGGTCAGTTGGGGCCAGGACGTCTGGGAGCTCAGGGAGTTTCAGTGGTCGTGATGGACGATTATTGGAATGGACAGATACAGCCTAATCCCTCAGAAAAAGAACATATAACCCCATGCTCAAAGGCCAGTGCCATGGCCACCTGGGTTTCTCCTGTGCCTCTGCTCACCACCTCAGGGTGCAGTGCTGAGGATCGGCGCTGCTTTGCCTTAGTGTGGCTCTGCAGGGAGGCAGAAGGGCATGGCGTGGTGCTCGAGGATGGCCAGTGCTCCAGCCCTCCTGCTCGTTGCTGGGGAGGAAGGTCTCTTCCAAGGCCTGTCCTGGGTGGGCAGGGATGGCACCCACGAGCGGTGCAGCAGCAGCTGGGCTTTCTGGGAGGTTGTACAGAGCTCCTGGGGCAGCGCAGCTTCTCCCTGCCCGGGTGAAAGGATGGGGCTCAACAGCATAAGCGGGGCCCCTTTGCTTTTGACCTTGGATTTTCTCTCGCATATGCATAAAGCACAGTGTGGTGTAAGAGGGTTCTATGGGAAGGAAACGGAGGAAGCCAGTAAATTATTTTCTGTGGTAAAAATTTATACTAATAATTTTAAAAATTCAGTGAATTATTTTTTTCCCCAGAAATTGAGTATTACCTGTAAAGTATATGAGAGCAGGAAGTCACTGCAAATCATAAGGAAGGAGGGTCTCAGTTAAAGAAAACTGCAACTAAGGAGCTATCTCTTTAGGAACTCTCAATGTTTCTATCAATGAATTTCCAAATAGTTACTCTAAAGCTCTGGAAATCTGAGTATTATTTCCGGAGGATATATCCATACAATGACTTAAGCCCAATATTCACAAAACAAAAGCTTTTGTGGCATCAAATAAATCCTTGCAGTTCTCTGGGTTAACTGACTCCTCAGGGAAAAGCTGGGGACACCAGATTGCCAGGTGGGTGGAGAAAGGTAGAGGGAATTGGTCTGAGGAGTGAGGACTCACAAGCCACTAGTGTAACCCATACAGCACCCTCCCTGTGCTTCCAGGCAGGATTCAAGCCTCCAATACCTCAGGATTCCTGCCCAATTACAAGAAATGAGTTCAGGAAAAAACCTGTTTATTACACCATGGTCTAGTTTTTAGATCCAAACATTGTACATTGGGTGTGAAACTCCCTAATGTTTCAGAAATGATGCTAGAACCTCTCTGACTGACAGCTCTGAGCAAAGCACTTTCTAAGGTTATGTAAATGCCTAAAAAGAAATCTAACCCCAGATCTTAATTGTGTAGCAGATTTGAGTCCTGTGAAGTCTAGGCACTGCCAGATTTTAAAGCCCCAATGCTGCCTTACATAAATATTCACAGTTAAGTGTCCTAAAAAGATACTTGGTTCCCTGTATGAGCTAGAAGAAGGTGTTGCAGGGCTGTCCCATCTCCACCAGTCGCAAGTGGCATGTGGTGCTGCCCAGCTGCAGCAAGGGCTGGGAAACTGGTCCCCTTCAAGTCCAGCCAGAACTGCACATATCACAGATGACATCCCAGGCAGAGGAATAAAACTACTTCCATTTGTGATGCCCAGTAACAGGGCAAAGAGACCTTTCCTTCTGTGTCTGTGCTCTAGCACGGCGCAGAAACAATTATAAGGCATGTTTATAAATTCCACCTGGGTGCTGCAGCTCTTGTTATGAATCTCAAAAGTGTATTTGAGATTTATTAGTATTGGGCTGCTTTTGACACAAAGGATGCAGTGGACAAAGAGCAGCAGCTTCTGTGCTGTGCAGAAGCACATAAAAAACTGTCAGTACACTTGTAATTTCATGCTTCTAAATATTGTTATTGAAATGCCATTGTACTTGCAACTATTCTGTGTGCATTAAATCTGAGGTGTAGAATACTATCTCGTATTAAAAATGTGATAGCAGTGCTACAATACTTCTAACCTCTTTTTAAGAACTTTTGTTAGCTCTTGCTGCCTTGTCCTTGGTGTGACTTAAGGCAGAAAATCGAGAGCTTATTGCAATTTAAAAATGTGCAGAAAGATGTGCTTAAATAAATAGATGTCTTTATTTTCAGTGTTGGAATAAGTGTGTAAAAACAAGGGGACTGAAAAATGGCAAAGTCCAGGTGATAGAGCTCACTAAATAGTGGTTGTGGTGAATTTTTCAGAATTGTGCACGAAAAACTAGCAAAATATGTTTCCTGTATCCCACAGTTTCTAGAACTAGCTGACTCATTACTGCATTCAAGGAGAGGTGCATTGAGTTGTTATCTGATGCCTATTAAAAATTGCAATTGATTTATTTTTTTGGAGGGATTGAATCAGGGTCCTAAAGGACCTGCGACATTTTTCCAACAAAATATGTGTAATTTCCTGTCCTTTTTTGTTTGTTTGTTTCTTTGGTTTTTTGTTGCTTATCTCCGCCTAGGTAAGGAATCAGCACTAAGTTATAGCAGTGCCCACCTCTCCTCTCCTGGAGGGAGCAGATGAGAGGGACAGGACACTTGACAAAAGGGAATAGGTAGAGGAGGAAAAGCACAGAAGGGAATAACTGGAAACAGCAGAGGAAGGGAAGAAGTCAGAAAAAGCAGAAAGAAAAGAGAAGCAAAGGGAGACAAGAGAATGAAAAGCAAGAGAGATAAAAAAAGTAGTAGAAAAATGAAAACAAAAGGGAAGATTGAATAACCATGAGTAAAGTAAGCTCAGTAATTAACTCTCAGTCTTAATCTTTCAGTGTATTCCTTAGGCAGGAGCTCAGTGTGATTTGGTAGGTGTGGGGGGTTTTTTTGAAGCAAACCCCATGTCCCCCCGCCTCCCCAGAGCTGCCTCCCTGAGTTTTCCTCACTCCTACCTTGGTGGGAGGTCTGCGGTGCCTGACAGCCGCCCTGTGGCTGCCCTGATGAGCTGGTCGTAGGCGCTGTCTGATGCTCATCCACGCTCAGCCGACCCGAGGTCTACACGGAACATGAGTTAGCACCACTTCCCCGTTAAATCTCAGCAGGTTTATTGTTTACCAAACCGTGACAAAAGATGAAGTAATGTCCTATCTGGCCACACTGGGCTGTAGGTCCTCCTTTTTAATTTTTTTTTCTCCTTTTTTTTTTTTTTTTTTTTTAAGAGGAGAGCTAGCTAATGTGTCTTGCTACAGTCACAAAGAAAAAATGTCAGTGATTGTGATTCAGAGGAGCTAAGTGTTTAAAATAAAATATACATTCAGTGCTTTCACATAAAGATTCGATGATAACCAGGTGACTGAAATCAATACATCCGTCTCAAAGCCCAGGGATTATTTTTGTAAGGTGTTTATACACCTTATCTCTTCTCTCATTTACCCTCTAACAGTTACAGATGGGGACGATGAAAACACATGTTCCATGCAATTACTTGCTGCCGCCTTATAAAAAACCAAGGCCTAATACACTTCAGTATGGAGTAAATAGCATCCTTGTGAAAGAGCAGTTTTGCCCTACTACTGATAGTGAAAGCAGAGCTGTTGATGACAGTCAGCCTTCATAAAAAGCCAGGTTAAGATAAGATTTGAGTTTGGCTTGGCGTTTCCAACCTGTTGAGAATGAATTCTGGACTTGGGCAGGACAAGAGTTAAGAGCACATCTTGTGTAAATCTTTGCCTCGTGTTTTGGAGAGACCAGTGAGCTTGTCCTCTGGCAATCAGAAACATCACCTGCCCTCGCACAAGGAGCAGAGCTCTGATAAATGCACTGATTCCAATTTGTGCTTTGCTTTCCTAGTCATCAAACCAATTTTAAAATCAATATGTTATGTTTAAGAGGAAGGCCATGCGTTCCTCACTGGGCAGGAATATCCCATCCAGTCTGCGCAGCTAGAGTTATCGTCCTAGACGCAGCACTTCGTGCAAACCAGAGAGTATAAAGAATATTCCAGGAAAGCCATAAAGGGAGATGACGCAGGAACTGTTTCTGGGATGTTAAAAATACAGTTGTGCTTACAAGCTGCTGCATGAGCCTGACTGCAGTGTCTGGCTCTGGGTGACTCTGTGGATGGTAGTTTCATAGATGTCAGCAATGCAGGGTGAGTGCCAAGCAGGTCCTGAAATTTTAACATGTGATGAGGCCAGGAGGCAGTTCGGTGCAGTGATAATAATTTGTTTAATGGAACTAATATATGTAAAAATGCATCTGAGACAGTGTTGGGTCTGCCAAGAGCACTTTGTTGGAAGCCACAATGATTGATCAGGGCTGGAGGTTGTAGGCTTGAGAACAGGACTGTGGGATCAAGCTACTGGTTTTTAATGCATTTGAGCTGTTCTTAAATAAACCTTCATTAGTTAGGGTGGCACCACTAAGTCTGCTTCCTACTGAGCAGCAGGAAGACAGAAAGAGCATCTACAACAGTAACAGTTTAACACAAATTGATTTAAACTCTGGAGTAATACGAAGCTTACAGAGCTTGGATGAGGGATGAAGGAGGTGGGCAGAAAGAGGTGGAAACAGAGAGGAAAAATGCCCATGTGTCTGCAGACAGAGGAGGAATGTGTCTTCTCTGTTTTCTTCTGTCAGCTGAAGCACGCCACATCGCACACAGAAGCTGTGAATGCTTGTGGCACACCTATGAAGCCATTTTGGACTTTGTAACCTGTGTATAGTGCCGGGTGAATGGCCCCTGGGCAAAGTGGGTATGCTGCTTTTTGCGCCCTTCCAGTGTCCCACTCCACGACTGGGACCCGGCACAGGGTCCTTCAGGCTGTGGTTTACTGAATGGTCTCCTAAGGGGCTTGATTATTGTCCCAAATTCCCAGAGATTTTTCTAGTCTGTCCAAGATATTTATGTCTGCAACATTTCAGACCTATTTATGTCCTTTTTTTTTTTTTTT
>VXAY01004491.1:1508021-1543671 GCA_013399855.1 Oxyruncus cristatus
TTTTTTTCTCCCTGCTGGGTAAAAAGTAGTTTGGCTTTTATAATGTGTCTGTATACAGGGTTTTAGTAGCTTGGATTGCTTTTATATGTTTGTAATTAAAGTAACAGCCCCTTAAAAAATAGATTATTGATCATGGGAAGACTGTAAATGTTTTTAATCTTTAGAAGCAGGACTACAAATAAATCAAATTATATGAAGTATTTCATTTAAAGGCATTTTGTTTTATTAAAAACACTGCACCCAGTGTTTGCATAAATGGAATAATTCTGTTTCTTCATATGAGGGTTCAGAGGAAACCATAGTAGGAGCTAGTCCTTCTCACTCAGTAAAGTGCACTGATGTCAGTAAGTCAAAATTAGACTCTTCCCAAATTGCATAAAAACACTGAAAGCTTCAAAATTATGGATTTGGAGGGCTGTAAAATTCCAATTTCAGCTGGAATTGTAATCTTTTTGCGCAGATGCACACGATGCACTGTCTTTACTGAAAGTTTAGGACGACTGTTATGTGTGCCTGTACGTACACCCACACGTATGCCTCACCCTAGTGATGATGAACTGCAGCAGAAATACCCTCCCTGTCCTTGTTATGACTGAGTGCCTGAATCTGGGAGTTTGTTTTCATGTTCCAGATGTTTGCTCTGCCAGACTTGACCATAAGAAAGTGAGGCCAGTGGGCTGAGTCTCCTGAAGCAGAGAAGAGCTGCCTTTAGCCTGGAGTTTGCACCTTCCATCATTTTCAGGGACAAAGCAGGAACTGGTTTTCTCCCTGGGAGAAGTCAACCAAAGAGGCATTATGCATGCAAGGAGGCTGGTGGGACTGTGTGAATGCAAATGGTCTTTGTTATTAACCATCTCTCTTCAAACTGACTGAGGAGCTGAATGGATCTGTCGATTAAATCTCATCCCTTCAAAAGACAGGAGCAAAATCACCACTGTAATGTTCTGACATAGCAAAATACATTTTCATTTTCTGGCAAGGGTTTAACTCGTGCAGCTATGCTGCCCTCTTAGGATGTCAGAGAAGGAGGCTTTGCTAGTCAAATGCTGCCTGCCTCACCAGCCTGCCATACTCCAGTGATGAAGTGCTCCGGCACCAAAAGTCACCTTCTGTGTTCAGCTGAGCTCAACTGGAATCGTGCTCTCTAGCTGTGCTGTTAAGTGGCTCTGAAGACATTACGGGTGCGGAGCTGTGCTGCTGTATTTCAAGTGATAACAAAAACTCACTGGATAAATTGAAGAAGTGCAGCTTTTTGTTGCAGCAAGTTGTGACCGTATAGGCAGCTCCATCATTGTGCTAAGGCAGCAGATACAGCCAGTGTTTGGAAGAAATGGTTCATGACCTGATGATGCTCTCCATGAGATACAGCCAGGAAACAAAGATGCTGGGGGCTCCTTGGGGCTCCTTGGGTGGCAGTAACACTGGTGGAACAGGCGAGGGAAGCAAAAGGATCAGACAATGGGAGAGAGGGAAGAGAAAGGTGCAATGCAAGCAGAAAACCCCTTTGCCATGGTCCAGGCTTATTCTCGCACTCAGAGCTATGAAGCAAAAAGCAATAGCTGTGTGAAAAACCCTTTTCTGAAGACTGGCAGAGCATGCCAGGAGGGTGCTGCAGCCACTGTCTCAGCAGCCAAAGTGAGGAGCAAAGCCACAATCTGCAGGGGTCAAATCCAAGATCTGCATTGAGAGTTTAGTCCAACGGGTCCCTAGAACAGGGGAAGGTCCTAACCCCACATGGGGGGTGTCACAAGCGTCTGGGAGAGGGCACTGTTAGATGCTAGAATGGATGTTGACCATACAAGCATATGAAAGCTGATCCCTAGCAAGCAAATGTTGATGGGCTGTTACTGAAGTATTTCAGTCCGTGAGCAACTAGCCCTGGGAATATGTGAGCACTGGTGCCTCGCATATAAAGCATGACCTGTCCAAGGTAGAAGGCCAAGATGTTCCCCCAGGGACAAGACCCTTAGGAAGGACAGCTCTGAGGCTGAGGGGAGAAGCTGAGCTGGCCTTGCACAAATTCTCCAGTGGTTCAGGCTGGCCAAGCTAAGTGTGTCCCTTATCTTGGCTTTGTCATGACTTTGACAGAAGCACCAGGCAGGGACTGGTGTGGGTCAGAGCTGCCTCCTGGCTGACCCCACACAGGGCACTTGCCGCTGCAGGAGGACTGTGCTGAGGGCGTGCAGGCATGGAGCCCACTACTGGCAGGGCTTGGCCATCCTGCTCCCACCAGGCTGACTCACATTGTGGAGCAGGTGGTCACGGCCACGCTGGTGTGCACACACACAGAAACCCAGCCCGTGTGGCGCACACATCACCCCTGCCAAGTACAGCGGTGGCTCTCACCTTTGGAGGGGACCCCAGCATGTGGCAAATGAGCATCAGGCCCCTGCACTCAGACACCACACACATGTGCAGGGCAGTGCAGGGTGCCAGGCCCAGAAACCCCAACTTCAGGACCGCCAAAGGGGCACTTTGCTCCAGCTGAGGATTTGTCCCCCTTGTCTTTGCATCCGGTGAACCCAGCTCAGCTGCACTGGTGCAAAGGAGCAAATACATTTGAATACCTGCAGTATAAAGGTGTAAAAAATGAAGAATAAAATGCTGCTAGTGAGCCTCATTGACAACAGGTATTATTTGCATCTATTACCTGGAGATGAAAAAACAAAAAAAGCAAAATAAGCTGCATGTGTTGTAAAGTGTCAGAGTTTCTGTTAACACTACAGCCTGCATGGTTCTTTCCTGCTGTCCCTTGTGCCCCTATTCCCTGCTGACCTGCTCCATATGGAGGGCTGTCCTGAGGAGCCGTGCTGGGGCCATGGCTGCTCCCTGGAAGGAGGAGGGAGAGGTCAGAGGAGGTAGCATGGAAGGGAGAGGAATAGTGTGAACTGGGAGAAGGGAGCAGGTGATGAACAAGCTCGTCAAGGCAGGGGCTGATGCTGATGTGCTGCTATGGTGAGCTGCAGTGCCTAACAAGACTTGTCCCATGTCAGCTTTCCTTTGACTTGAGAGGGTGTTGGTGTGTGTGTTAGCTAAGTCCAGAAAACAGTCACTGCTGCACTGGGTCTGGTCACGGACGGTTGTGGTATCCTCTGCTGCCCTGTAATTTGCGATTTCTGTTTTATTATTTACAGAAATCATGCTCTTGCTGTCTTCGGGGAATTTCACCCAAGTAAGCTTGCACCAAATTTCCCCTCCTTTAAATCATAAACACAAACACCTTTGACATAGTTTTTCTGCTACTGGGTTCTTTGTATTACTTACTTTGTCTAGGTCCTTTTTTAAGAAGTCAATAAGCCGGGCACTGCAAGTCCACTGACTCTCAGCAGAATATTTCTTTCATTCCTGAGGTCCCTTTCGTACCCAGTTTTCACATTAGCACTGTTCATTAGCATCCATCCAGCTTTTCTTGTTAGTATTACTGTGCAATGCACTTTCTTTTGTAGTACCTGAAGCTTGTAAGACAATTCAGTTCGCCTCCCAGTGGGGAAGAAGGTATCTGTAATCTGTGTTTCTTGTCTCAAGTCTCTTGAAAGGACTAGAAATCCCAAATGCAGTAACTTGTGGGTTTTCTGTCTTAGAGAATTAGGTTGTCTTTGCATTACTGAGCAGGCAAACATTGAGCAGTGCTTGATCAATAAGAGGCATTGCCAGAGGTCTGGTATAGTCTACCACAGCTGACGGTAAGTGTTGCTATAGGCTATGGAACTAGGAATATAAAATGTCAAATGACAGTAATAATTCATGCATCCTGGGACATATAAAACCAACAGCATGTCAATAGCTGTGGCATGCTCTGCAGAAAATATGCAGGATTTAGATGTTGCAGGAGTCTGTTTTATTTTAAGCCGTACTTTTCTTGGTGAAATATAGACTTTCCCTGTTTGTTGAAAGCATTTATTTTCAGTTTCATGTTGCTACTTCTCTATTAAGATTCTAAGAGCCATGCAGCTCAAAAAGGGCCCTGAGACTCAAAAAGCAAAATATATGTATTTATTGAAGAAAAACACATAAAATATTTATAAAACAGAGGGTGCAATACTATTTGAGATTCATGGACCATTTTAGCATTCATAAAAGCAAATACGGTTCTCATGTTGGCTTCACCTGGAATCAGACTTTACTAGAGGGGTTATCCAGGAGGGATCTGCCTCAGAATCAAACTTATTACAATCACTTTGCATTTTACATGGAAAGCAGAATAACTTGTGAAATAAGTAAGAACTTCTCCAATATTCATCTTATTAAAAAATACTTCAGGATAATTAATATTCCTTATCTCTTATGAAAGATACAGAATAGGGCGAATTACTGCATCTGGGAGGGTACAGCAGGCATAAGAAGAAAGACTGTGTCAGTCTGATACTTGTTCTCCCTGTGCCACGGCTGCTTGGGAACCTAGAAGTGATGGGTGCTTACTGGCTAAGGCTCCCACAAAAATTCATCAGAGAAAACCTTAATGAGAAAAGGGAAAAGATATGTTCAAGCAGCCCCATTCTTATGCTTTCAGCTGTGTGCTCCTGTGCACCCCAGTTGTGGGTTGCCAGCCTTCAATTTCTATAAATCTGCCTGAAAGTAGAAAGCAGAGAAGTTGCCTGTCACTCATGATTATGTGAATATAGGCCTTCATGTGCAGGTAATACTTCTAAAAGAATGTAAAACATTAACTAAACAAAAAGGAGAAAAGGAAAAGCACCACAAAGAAACCCACCACACATTATTGAAATCTCCCCTTGTGAGAGGCTGAGGATTCAAATGCATACAAATCATCTGCTCTTCCATGTGACAGCAATCCCTCTACTTTGGAGTTGTGCAGTCCTGGCTCTCAGTTGTCTACTTTGGATTTTTTTTAAGTTACATATTCAAGTAAAATGTCTTAAATAGAATTTCCATTATTTGAAGACTATAAAGTGGTTTTGGTGCAGTGGACTGTGGACTACATACACAGGCACTAGTAGATATTTTGGCACATCTCGCTGAAGATTGTACGAGACAGAGGTGATGATGAAAATAAAAAAAAAACCAGAACAACCAACCAAACAAAACACAATAAAAAGCCTGCTAACTGTCTGGGACCTAAGAAAAGGGATTTCTTTGTTCTTATGAGAACATCTTTGCTCGTTCTGCTCCTTTGGCTTGGTTTGGGGAGGATGTATTTTACAGTGCTCCCATGATACTTGGCAAATGTAAAGCTGTCACGTTGGATCCTGCTTCTTTTTGTATTAAAAGAATGTTTATGATGTTTATGTTATGGAGGGAAAAGTGCTATTTCTACTTATTGTATTTTCATTGTCTCTTTTCTTATGACTGTACTGTTTGCCAGCAGCCCAGGGGCCACTTTGATGGTTGTTTTGATGCCATAGTTTATTGTGTTGCACAGTTGAGCCTATGGGTTTCCTTTCTAATCAGAGCTGGCGTACTGGGTGAAAAAAAAATAAAAATAAAGCTTTTCTATAATTATGGTTATCTCATAGAGTCTGCATTTGTTATAGCTGCTGGGGTGCTGGAAATCGGTGTTTGTAAATACTGATACATTCTGATTTGTTTTCAATCTCAGAGGTGTTTTTTGTCTGTTTCTGTTTCTCACCCCTGGCCACTCATGCAAGCAGGCTTGCTGACCTGCGTGCTGAGCAGCTATTGCCTCAGGAAGATACTAGCCTGCATGTGTTACCCGGGTTATTTGCATGGTACAATCTTCATCTTGTTCCCTCTTCTCACTTTAAGGGATTAGCATCCAAAGAAAACCAAATTAATCTTGTATCAGTTCATCCAGGAAAGGGAGTAGCCAAAATAACCAGAACCTTGCTGCTGACAGCAGGGACAGAGAGAACAGCTCTCCGGGGTTGGAGTGTGCTGCGTGCTGCCCACCTCTGCCACACTGCTCTCAGAGGTACATGGTTTCACCACGGCTTCTGCTATAATAAGACTCTCCTGTGCCCACAGAAAGACTCACTTGCTGGCTCCTTCTGTGCCCCATGCTCCATGTGGTAGTGCCAGTCAGGACTTGTATAATACCCACTTGGATGTATCTATTGCTTTTCTCCATATGTCTCGTGACCATTTGTGGACTGATGAGGAACCACTCTGTTCCCATTTTACTGATGGAAAAGGAGAGATTTTAAGAGCCTGAGTGATTTGTCCAGGATGATACAGCAAATCAATGGGAGAAAAAAGGATCAGGCCATTCCACAGAGGAGTGCCATTAACTGCCCCATGGGCTTCCTGGGGAAGGCATGCAGGTCCCCAAAGAGACCACTTCCATTGCAGGAGTGTTCCTCCATTATTTCTGTCGGATTATTTCTATGCACAGTGGAGAAATGCAAAATGTATTATTCATCTCTCCTACTCATAAAATCAATACCTATCAAAATACAAATACAATTTAAATCAAAGGGCACTTGTTGAGTGCAGATCCTACTAATCAGGTATGATTTTCCAACAATTTCTTAAATTATTTATCCAAGGGATGGGTAGCAGGCACTTTATATATCCCAGAGTGAATATTATAAACCTCTTGTCATGATACAGCAAATGTGAAATGTAGTGTAATGCAGTGTGATTTGTAACCTTGATGAACTAATGTAATATCAATAGACATCAATAGTGCAAAAAAACCCTGTCTCATCATAACATCTAACAAGATATGTCAACAGTCAATAATCTTGTGAAATGGACACATATCAGTGAAGGTTACAGACTGTGCTGCTAGGAATCAATTAAAAATGTAACACCCACCTACTATGGAAATTACTAAACACCATCACCAAAAAGAAGGTTTACATCATGCATGGACATTCGCCGTAAGAGCAGCTCCCTTCAGGCTCGCTGTAGCTCTGTAAGCAATTCCACTGCAATATATGGCCTTTTTTTTTTTTTCTTATGCTGGTATTGTGTAATCTAGCCCCATAATCAACATGCAGACAATATTTAATTACATTTTTAAAACCTCCACAGTAAAGAGACAATGGTTTTGAAGATTTTTGTTTACCAATTTGGAAGCAGCTCTCCTGTAAAATGAAAGGTTTACAATTGTCAGTCAATAATGTAGATCAATGTTGTTCAGTTTTTAATCTGAAGGATTTTTCTTATGCAGTTTTCTTTGGATTTTAATTTTCGTACTTATGCTCCCATCCATACAGGGGATCTCAAGATTCCATCACACCACCACGCGTCAAGTGAAAATTCTTGGTCCCATCAAATAGACGTGATATCCTCTCACCAAATCATTTCAATCAGTGATTCAAAAGAACAGTATGCAATACAAGATATGGTTTCTCCCCAGTTTTTAAAAGAGAGTGATGAAATTTTCACTTTTTAAGCATTTTACTTTTCCTCTTGTCATCTGATGATAATTTAAGGGCAAGTGTAACTTTGAAGCCGAAACTAAATCGTTGAACGTGGAGGGAGGTGCTGTGACTTCAAAGACAGCGATATGTGAGGGGCTGAAGTAAAACCATCAGAGTAATTCAGAGCTTAAACTTCTAACTTGGTGCTTTCCTCTGTAGCCTTAATGGTGATCAGGCTCCCAAAAAAGCCATAAGGAGCCTGAGCAAAAAGCTGTAGTGGTCCGAAGTGCCTGTGTGCTTCAGCTGCTGCAGGCAGCCTGTGATCATACTGCACCGCCGGCAGTACGCAGGTGCAATTGTGCAACCAGGGATGCAAGGCAGAGCTGTAATTCCGAATTTCATGGCATTTTAAAGCACGAGTCAGAATTTTAATGGTATTTCAACCTTCCTTATTAGTTGCACAATAAGCGTCTTTCAGCCAGTGTTCTGCAAATTCCTTCCTGGTGGTCTGCAAAAGACACGGTTTGAAAGTCAGAGCGTTGGAGGTTGAATGCTGGGTGTGTGGAAATAGAACAGTATGCCTGAGCTGATGGGAGGAATAAGGGATTCTGAAAAAGCACTGAGTTAAGATAACATTGGATAATAAGGGTAGTGGCAAAAAGTATAAAAAAGCATGCCATGAATACCTTGGATATACAGGATAAATTCACCTTCAATTATTCAGCTGTCCTGCTTGTGTTTTTAATTAACAAAAGTTTGTCTGGCAGAGTTCAATCCCAGAGTGTTTGAGTTAGAAGACCTAGCTGCATCAAGTGAAAACAGAGGACACTACATTTAATGTTTTTTATTTTCTCATTCCCTGTAAATGCGAATGAGCTATCTGGAAGGAGTATCAAACATGCAGATACTGTTTAGTGGTATATTCTTCTTATCTTCATTTTTTTCTTCTGCGTAATGTCTTTTATAAATGCTTAAAAAGTGCATGATTGTATATGTCATTGTATATTAGTGACTGCAAAGGTTACCTAAATTAACACCATGGACTAATTTTATTTTAAATGGAGGGTAAGAGCACATCTGTTTCAAACAGCTTTGTAATATGCCTTTTGTGAGTCCAAATCAGATACAGTAATGGCCACTTAAGTTAGCTCCTACACACACAACTACTTATTTGCAAGAGTGCTAAAAAATGCATCTATACAATGACACTAGCATTTTGGTGCACTAAAATAGGTTCCTCCTGTCCATTCTCCTTGAAAATTCAGCCCTGTGTTATTGTTTCATGGATACTAAAGAAAAGTATGTGTTCTTCCCTATGGAGGATGTGTTATTCACTGCATTACTGTACTGGTTAGATATTTTGTATTTTGCTTGAATCCCCCTCAAAAGAGGCATGACATTTTTTTGTAGCTGTAACTAACACTGTTCTTTAGCCATGAATTGTTATATAACATTATGAATATAATTGAGGTAATAAAAGCAAAACGAGCAGTCTAGATTATATATCTGGATTGTATTTGCAGGTTACAAGTGTGTGGTTTTGCTGTATATCACATTGATTTATGAAGGGTGTAGTTTGGAAATGATCTTGAAAGACACCAGCTGAGGGGCTATACCTTATATATGAGCCTACATCAAATAGCTCACTTAAATAGGGCAATATGCCTTTTTCCACAGATGTCCTTTCCAAAGATAAAGGTATGTACAGCCCGCAGATATCTGCAGTGGGGAAACTGAAAGTAAACAAATAGAAATGTGTTTATTTGACAGTTTTCTAATGTAAATGTTTTTGTCTTGAACTGAAGAAGGATCAAAACCTTTGCAGAATAGCTTCTTCATCATGGAGCTAGGGTGGCAGAGGACTGCAGCAGTGCTGCCTGGCCTCTGTTGAGGTGAAATCTGTACTACACTTGTCCTGTGAAACTGGAAAATGCAATTATGTTTATTTTTCAAAGAGAGAGCTAAGACACGGACAGAAACCACAGGTCTTCTCTGCATACATAAGGGAGCTCTGTGAAAGCAGAGGGGTTGAAGAAAGCTGTGTGTAGGCCTTGGCTAATACCCTAAACCATTAGACCATCCTCACAAAATCTGTGTTTCCAACTCTATTGCCACCGAAATCTGAAAGCAAACATTAGCAGCCAAGAACGTCATGCTAATTAATTGCCTCGGGAGGACACAATTCCCAAGATCTAATGAAAGATGGAATCCAGCTCCCATATGTCCCATTTGATAGCCCAAGAAAACATGCCCACATTTTTCACAGAAACAGTAACAAATGTCCAACTACTTGTCTCTCAGCTGAAAATAACTAATCACCAGGCCCAGAGATGGAAATGGCTGCTCATCAGCACCCAGCCTGAAACGCCAGCCCTGGGATCTGTCACTGATGAACCGTTTTGATTCAGGGCGTTGAAGGCACCTTCAGGAGGTGAGACCTGAGCACCTCTGTTCTGTCTGCAGAACAGCATTACCTCTGTCTTGCATGCAGTTACCCTGACACATTGCTGGTTTATTAAAAAAAAAAAACCACAAACAGAACAACAAACAAAAAAGTTAGCAGGATGTCATGCTCTTGACAAAATACTAGGGAGAAAACAGAGGCATCAATATAGATGTAGTCACAGGTATGTTCCAGGGCTGCTTTGCTGTGCTATAGGCTTGTTCTTGTTTGAACTTGAAATTCCTGTATATTGGATGTTTATGCCAGAATGACTGTGGTGTGTAGCCCCAGGGAAACATCAAGGGCTGGAGAGCCTCAGCACTCCCTGGAGAGGCAGGCCTGTCTGTCTGTGGAAGCAGAGCCCTGTTTTGAACAGGGATATCCTTTCTCCATGTGACTCTACGGCATATGGAATTGTTCAGCTGGCTTAAAGACATAATGCTTCTTTTCAATATTTATTGTTCGAAGGATCCTTACACGCATGAGAACATCCTGCGCTCTGCAAAGACTGGCATGCTGCTGTGGCTGTACCCACGGCTTGCTGTGTTCAGAGACACGCAGGTGTCCTATCTCCACGCAGGGGAAGCTGGTCCTGCTTTGCTGGTGTGAGGTGTTTAGTGTCATTCCCAGGTTGGTTTGAGTAAAGTTGAATAATTGGCTTGTTGTAGCAGATCCAATCCCACCATGTGAACGTCATTCGCATGTCACAGCAACGGCCCCAACGCAGCTCCCTTGCTCAGAGGATGGTAGGGAACATCTCGGTGGCCACTGAGCACTCTGGGAGCCTCAGCACAAACAGGGAAACAACAAGGTAACGAGCAGGACTGTGACAGGCCTTGGTGTCTAATCCTGGTCTTCTGAGCCTCCCCTTATCCGCCCAAACATCGTTAGTATTTGTTCAGCGGTCAATTTTTGGAAACATGCAAAATTCTCACTTTCCTCTTTTCCCTTTTAAATATGATGCATATGAAACTGCTAATATAAAAAGAGTATTTCAACACCTTGTTTAGTAAAAATGGGCACAAGGAAAGCAGGTACAAATTGCACAGCAAATTTTCAGCCTAAATATTGAAGAAAATATATTTTACTCTTGTCTATCCTGAGATTAAAGAGAAAAAAAAAAAGGAGAAAAAAAAAAAGGAGAAAAAAAAAAAGGAGGTCAAGGTAAGTAATTGTAGCACACCATCTATTGTGTATTTCCTCAAGATCATTCCAGTCGTACAGAATAATGGCATTTCTGAACTTCAATAACTTCCATGCAGAAAGGTACATCATTTTGACAGGACTCAGTAAATCATTTAAAATCATAAGGGCTACCATTATGCAGATTGTGTGATAAAGTTAGAGACAGGGTATTTTTCTGCAATTGGTCTTCAATTTCACTCTAGATTTTAGGTGACATAAAGCTCAAAAGGAGCTCCTGGTACTACTCTCCCAGAGATGAGATCAACACTTATGAGTACATGTTTTGATGACACAGCTCAGAAAATTGAAGGGATTATTATTATGGAAGGACCAAGGTGATAAGTACTGTGTTATATATGAATAACTGTCAGTCAGACAAGGCAGGAAAGGTCATAATCCATTATATTAATGTCATAAATGTTACCATAAACTGACATCAGGATGGTAAACTGGGATTCTTGCACTTTTTGAAGTGTTGCTGTTCTTAAATGACCCTGTGTCCTGGAAAGACAAGTTGAATATTAATTTTTCTCTTAAAATAAAGGACTTTAAATATTTTCAGCATAACAGAAGTAGTATTTCAAACTTTTCATATTGTATTTTAAAGAAACTGGCTGAATTGTCACAACAGTATCCAAGAGACCGTGAACAGGTAAGGGAGGAGAAATTAGCAACACAATAATTTCTGACTATTTACTGTCCCCCATTGCTTTATTTGAACTGTGGCTTTCACACGTGCCTCTCTCAGGCATCTCCAGGCCTCTTGCCCACATACTATGGTCCACCCCACAGGGGGAGCAGCAAGGCAGAGGTGGGAGCTCCTGCCCTGGGTGCTGGCCACCCCAAGCCAGGACACTGCACCCTTCTGCAAATCACTCCCCTGACATTAATATTTTTCCAATATCAAATATGAACTGAGGCAATGTTCAGGAATGTATGACAGTGGAATGAGAGAGTGTAAATCATATTTTATATCTTCTGTGTTGCTGAGCATTTTCCCACCCAGAGAGCAGGCAGCTCAATGGATGTCTCCATGGCTCCTCTGAATTCATCCCAGGCTCCCAGAGGAGTATCACCAGGGACAGAGAAAGCAGCCTACTCTCTAATGAGACCTTCTTCTTACCAGCACCACTGGGTGCTCCATCCGTTGCTGACCAGTTATGAGTCAGGAGGAAATTACTGTCACCTCATGTAAATCTGCTCACAACATAGACTCCCAAGCGAGAGCTAGGGAGGTGAACTCTGAGCCCATCCAAAATCAAAGCCTTGTGTCCACATTCACTAGCGCTACAAATTCTACAAATGAGTGATATCACCCTGAAGTGTGGGTGCATTGGAGGTGAAACAACTACCTAGTTAGCACTGGACCACTCAATTTCCAGTGTTTGGGGAATGGAAATGCAAGAGGAATTTAAGGTGAGTTTTCACATCCCACGCAGAGGCCAAAAGAGAAAAGCAGGGTAAGTACTTCTGGAAAGTGCCATGCCGTATTTACTGGCCACATCAGATCAGAGCTACAGTTTTATGTCAGACTTAAAATGCAACATGTCCAGCAGACTCATGCTGATGTAGGGTTGTGATAACGTTGATGTAGGCAGGAGACAGCCACCAGTGAGTCACCACACCACTTCCTCCAGAGGCTGGCTCTCTATGGTAGGCATCCCAGTGCACTGCTGATCTAGTCTGGCTTGTAAATCACCCATCTAGTCTAGCTTGTACATTCTACAAATAAGCCATGTTTGTACTATGCAGGTAAATGTTCAGGGTGAAACCAATATGGGCTAACTTGAATTGTATAAATAACTGCAAATCATTACCTCAAATGAGAGCATAATGCCTGGAACCACAGGCAGGAAAATACATTTACAGACTATCAAATTATCTTGGGGTAATAATGTAATGCTTTTCACTGCTGTACTCTGTGTTCTTATAGCTGAGCGAATAATATTACACCTGGAAAAGTCTCTGAATTTCACAGGGAAGAGATTTCATAAGCAGAGTGTTTCCACAGGAGAGAGTGCCTTTTCTGTGTTATTTTAGGGGAACATTAAAAAAACCCCAACAAACCAAAGAAGTTATTTTTTATTACTGAGAACTACATAGAATAACATCTGATGATAAACAAAACCTTTAGACAATTTGTCTTTTTTATACTATAGCCTGCAAAGTGCTTCCTTGTTCATATGAGGTTACTTCTCTCTGTGATTGCAACAAAATTCTTTTGATCAAATGTGGCAAAACAAAATCAAACTGGCAAAACAAAATCAAGCTGCTATAGCAGTTTGCATGCACAAGTTCTGTTTGAATATAAAAAATTTTGAGCACGTTTTTAGAGAAAAAAAGTGGCCTTTGAAATTTTGGAACTAAAGCTATATATGTATATGCCATAGTGCTATTTATGCTGTCTGTAGAAGTATATGACACCAAAGTGCTTTTTGGATGCTCCAAGGTATATCAAAGAGCATTAACTCCAGCACAGCTGGGAATGTTCCCAGATTCACTTATAAAAGCATATTTCTTATATCCTGTATGTTACCTATAGTTAACATACAGAAAAAAAGTTAATATAGCCTTGGTCATGGAGAATAATCCACAGAGTAAGCCTATTAGGTGAGTTTTAGCATCTGCATTTTTCTGTTCACATCTGCTTGCCTGACATATGTAATCTGCCTGGATGTCACAGTTTACATCCTGTTTTCATTGGAGGATAATGAAACTTGATCAGTGTCTTCATCTCCTTGGTCTCTCCAAGGAGTATTTCTGCTTGTCAGCTCCTCCTTACCAGCACTCTCTGGTGTGATCCTTAGCCAGTCCTTTATTATAGGGTAGTGCATGCAAGGCTTGAAGGGAACCATACAATTTATCATTGTTTGTGCAAAATGGGTGCAAAATGTGTTACTTCAAAGACAGTAAGAAAATAAAAAGTGATATAGTAATTTCCTAAGCTGAATTTTCTGTACTTCCTTATCTCTTACATAGCTCTGGCATATCACTGTTTTAGCAGCACTCAGTCAGTGGTTGCTTTCTGAAGACTTATGTTTCTGCTTAAGTCTTACAAAACTGAACCGTAGGCACCTCAGTAATTTTAGAATAGCTTAGTCTGAGAGGTAAATTAAAATTACAGAAAATTAGACCATTTCTAATGAGATGGTTATTACACTGAATAATGATGATTATTAGTTCTGCTTAATAAAACTGTCATCCAATGCAAAATATATATTAAGGGAAATTACATTATATTTCTATCAACTCAGAAATTCGGTGTGTTGCTTTCCCACAAACCACGGGCATAACAAAATGTTGAACAGCGCTTCCTTTTCCAAATAGGATCAATCATGGAGCTTTCAGAAACAGCCCCCTGATCTAAAGACCATTAAATCTGTTACGAAGATTTCTGCTGACTTCTGTGCAGTGTAGATCAGGACTTCGCTAAAATGAGCAGTGTTTTCTCCTGTTGTCTCTGCTAAATACCCAGACAATACTACAGTGGTGACTATTTGATGGTATTACTAGCCTACTAAAGGAGAAAAACTTGTAGGCACACATTCACAGCCCCCTTGCCTCACTGAGCTCATTGCTTGCCGGCACACCTGCTGTTCTGTTCTGATGTACCTGGCAAATTAGGAGGTGGACTCTATAGGATGAGCTACACTTTTTATTTCCAAGGTGAAAACAATGAGGAATATTATCTATTGGCTAAAAATGAGATCCTGCTGTAAAAACCTCAACACTGAAGCCCCAGATGCTTAGAGGTGAGGAAACTCCCCAGAAGCCTTTTGGCTGTCCAGAGACACGACTGGCCAGGAAATCTGAGTGCTCAGCATTTTTTTGTTTAAAAGCAGGCACAATATCAAATCTTGCCTTCAGCAAGGACTGCTGTCCTGAGGAATGAGACCCATCTCTCTGGAAGGGTGGCTCCCTGCCTCTGTACTGCCACATCTATATGGCAGCAAACTGCCAAAGGGGAAGGAAGGAAGGAGGGGGGAAGCCAAGAGTGTTTTTGCTACCACACCTTCTCTGTGTAGGGTTTAATCCAAAAGGATATGTTTCTGTGGACTAATTTGATATAAACTAAGCCACATTTTTCTTACATAAAGGTGTTTATTACAGCTACAGTAGCAGTATATTTTATAGAGTCTGAGAGAGATTAAATAAGCAGCAAAAACTGCATGACTCAATATGCATTTATGCAAACTGATCCAGTGAAACCAGGAGGTGATTGAGTCTATCCATAGTCCATGTTGAAACCTGGAGAAACACAGATTTTGCCATGTAATTTTATTTTTTGAGAGCAGTATTGCTCTTACAAAGAGCAACGTATGAAGTGAGGATAACATGGTTAATAAGTCACAGCACATGTGGTTCTAAGGTTTTCATCATGCTTTGAATTATTTACTAATCAACAAGATTTCTCCTCTTATGAAGCCTGTTTTGTAGAGTTCCATAAACCAGGTTCAACAGACACAATTTCATTAGCATTATATTGTTGCCATGGTAATGTGCTACCAATTCAATTGATGGGCTTTTCATCCTGGGCTTATTATAGAATTGCTCTTCCTGTCAAAGATACATCTATATGGAAACAGCAAACAGACCTTATTATTGGAGTACTAGCACAAAATATCACCATACGCTAATTTGGATAGGAATGTATCATGTGATTGGCATCTGACCCAGAAATCATCAGAGACATGATACTAAACACCATACATGGCAAAGTCACACTCCAAAATCAGGAAAGTTACTTGTATTGTTCGCTGTAGTACCTGAGTTTGCTATTGTAAAAGCACTTGGCTCTGCTGTAATCATTCTCTGAAATGCTGTTGGGAGGGCACAGTGCAAGTGGTAATATTAGAGGAAACAAAAGCAGTAACAAGCCCAAGAATAGAATGTGAGCTGAAGGTATGTTGGTCCTTCTCCTCTTTGAATGTTCTGCAGCATATTTTGCAGAAATTGGTACCACATGCAACACCTTGTTTTCCTGGTCTGTAAAACCATAATAATAAACCCTCTCCCCCTGTGCAGAGTACCTGGTGTATACCAAATAATGAGTGAGAGCTGGTACTGCTAAATATTGTTATTAAGTAAAGTAGCAATGTTTTTAACAGCTCCGGGAAAATACACTGTACAGATCTACAATTTGAGAAATGCTACTGGGAGGGTCTGGACTCACCCAGGAAAACACAGGAGAGTTGGCAGACTGAGCAGGTAACAGTGCATATGTACTTATGGGGGAAAGATACTCACATTTTTAAAAAATCAAGACAGTTTGTAGTTTTTTAAAAATAAAGAATATTGTAGGCTACAGAAGAAGTATCTGCAGCAATCTGAGCAAGGAGAGCAACAATAAGGCAACAGCAGGGTGGCTTGTTTATTGTATGTTAAAGCATTTTCTTGTGTATTTTCACAGTTTTTTGATGATTGCTTCCTATTTAGATAGGAAAATCTTTTTCCATCCTGACACATAATGTTCAGTCTATCGTTTCTTAGCTTAATCATGTTGTGTCCTTTGCAGCAGTAAGAGTAAATTACAGACAGGATAGTATTCAGTATAATCAAAGATGTGTTCCATTTTACATGATAAGTTTTGTCTGATTTACAAAGGCATTATCTTCTCCAGCTGAGTGAGGAAAGAGAGACCTTCACTTGCAGATAAAAAAACTCAGAGAAGAGGCTTCTCCTCCATTAGGAACCTATTGTTCATACAAAGAAAACCCAAACTATTGTTACCACTATTATCTATTTATTTAATTTTACCGTGATATAACCACAGGACCCAGCTGAGACTGGGACCTACTTGTGCTAAGCACAGCAAAACCACACAGAGTGCCACAGCCCCTTCTTCAGACAATTTATGAACTAAAGAGCCATAAGAGAGACCAGAGAGGACAGAAAAATAGCAAGAAGGAGACACAACTTGAATAACTGACTGAAGGTCAGAGAAGAAGTGAGTGGCAGAAGCAGCACAAGTCTCCAGTCCCTATACCCTCAACTGGGTTGCCTGCCCTGTTGGGAGAAGGAGGTATTTGGAGATATCCTCCACCATATTCTGAGGATTCACACTCTAACTCATGCACAGAGCCATGCTTTACCCCCTAATTTCAATGGCTGCATCTGTGTTGCTGAGCAGGGGCAGCCTGAGGCAAAGCTTGAAGTCAGCTGTGAAGCCCACCCGTATTACCTATTAAAACACCTTCGGGCTGGCTCCAGGGCAACCCTGTTAATCCTCTCAGGGACAAAGGCTTGGGGATACCCTATGTTTTTTAAGCATGTTCTAGGGCACCAGGGTCAGGGTACCTGCCAGAGAAATATTAATGGGTTTCAACACCACAACCGAAGCAATAGGGATCAGGGTTTCTTCCTCTGTGGTAGGGACTTTCAAATCCAAGCCTGAACAGACGGAGGGAGGAGGGGGAAAGAGAGGAGATTTTGGTCACAGGAGCAAGAAGTCAGTTTGCACCAGAATTTGAAAGCTTTGATCAGGAAGCAATATGATGTCTTAGATTAGGAAAGCATTGGCTTGGAGTTTTTCTTGCTTTCTCCTTCTCTCTCTCTCCCTCTCAAAAATCCATATAATGTAAAACCGTTAAACTCTGGGTAAAGAGGCATTAATCTTCTGATCGGTAAATACTTCCTTTCACTGTGTGGTGCCTGCTGACTTTAGTGCTGTTGCAGCCTTTTAAAATGCTTCCAGGAAATCGCATTAGATTTTAACTTTAATTTTTTTTTCATTAAGGAATCTGAAGAGAGTTTATAATAATCTCAATTTAACTTTTAAATAAAAATGGCAAATAATAGGCTAGCATAGATTTAATCTCTCATATATATTGGATAAAAATTCTGATTTGTAGTAAGATTTGTTAGCCAGGGGTTTGTTGTCATCATAATAATGAATATAAAAGCTGGCAGCTTTAAAATGGCAATATTACAGTAAGCCTACATTTTTTATAATGGTTTTGTGTTGTGCATTCAGTATTGATGAAGATTAAGATTTAGCATGCAGAAGTAATATCCATTATGATGGGATTGTCCACAGTGAATTGAGTAGGACATTTGCTTAATTAAAAGTATTTATCTTAGATGATTTAAGAAGTATGTCCTACTACTGAACTGATGATGTAAATTATTTTCCTATAATCAGTTCACCACTGATGACTCCTTATACTAAATAGAAGGAGAAAAAGGTAAGAGGAGAGTCAGAGGAAAGTAAAAGGTGCCATTGTCTGAGAATTTAATAGAACTTTGAAAATAATGATTAATTAACACTACGCCATGAACAGGAAATAAACATTATTACACCCCTGATACAAAACACCTAAACAGAGCCCTAAAAGAGTGCGCTTCCAGCAGGAAGTTTGGAAAAAAAAAAAAAAAAAGCCCAGATTCCCACTCCTACCCAGTGGACCTGTGCCACAGAGGCACTGGCACTTGGGGAGCAGAGCTTGAGGATAAGAGGTGGTAGAGAGTCTGGGGTGGGATAAAGCCCTGTGGCACGGTGTGGGGTGTCTTGTGGGGTCTCAGCAGGGGCTTTCCCTGGCTTTGGGCAGGATGCCAGGGAGCCAAACTACTGCAGCTGCCAAATTCGGGCAGAGTGGAGAGCGAGGCCAGAGCTACAGAGGGCAGGAACTGGTGTGACCTGCTTCTCTGGGTAGTTTTAAATATGCTTATAAAGATACACTGGGTAGTTTTATAAAAATGTACTGTGTGGTTTAATCTGTTTTACAAACATACTTTTAAGGAGAGTCCAGTGGCTGGAATGTTTCAACCTCTCTCAATGTTACAGCTGTACAGCCTAAGTTTCGTGGACTAGCCCATCTTCCTTCCTTCCTCACCATGCCAAATGACCCATGGAAAGCTGTAGATCTTCAGTCTGTGGGGACAACAGCAACTTCTGGGGGTGCTGCTACAAGGTAGGGCCACATCTAACTCCATCAAACCACCCCATCAGCTCAGTTGTGCTGCTCACATGAAAAGCTTGTGACTGCCACTGCAGAGACCTACTTGTCTGCTTCTTGGGAAACCTTTTGCCTGCAAGGCTGCCCCCTGAGACAACTGGACCTTCCATCAGCCAGGCCAAAAAATCACTTGCTGAATAGTTGTGGCTGAGGTTTTTTTACAAAATCTTCATAGATAGAGCCAAGAGGACAGGCAAGAAATATTTCTATTCTTCATGCCACAACTTGCTTTTTCATTATTTCATCGTCTCCTTTTTACACTCCAGGGATTTTTTCTTTCTACATAGGCTAATAGGAAGAAATGCTGTGCCCTACTCCAGTCATTTAAGTAATATTTTAGTTCTAATTATGAGCATTCATATAGCAAGTGACATTTACTGATATATGTTACTTTTCTGAAACACTAAAAAAGTAAAGTATCTGGCCTATTCTCTGCTAATGCTTTGATGACAATTTAGGAACAGGAACCACCCTGCAAAGGGCTGGGCATGTGCACAGGACAGGAGCTGTCAGCGAAGTGTATCGAATCTGGTTTTGATCTGTTCATATAATTTTCCAGGTGAGCCTTGGACTCTGCCACGGTCTGTGCTCCCAGATGTCAGTCCACGATGGCAGATGGAGGGACACCCGGAGCTCCGCGTCCCCCAGGCACTGCACTGGGCATTTGCTGCTCCCAGAGCTGCCGCACGCCATGGGACCCCCAGCTGCCGGATGCCGGACCCAGCTCGACCGCTGGGGGAGATGTGTTGGGGCTGGCTTTGCCCTGCTTGCTGCTGCCTGCATGCCTTATTCTTCTGAGTTACGGCCCAGCCCACTCCTGTCCCATTGTGCTGCTGCCTCTGGGCTGTATTGAGTTTTCAATTATCTCAATATACAATGCAGATGCCATGTAAAACAGCCAGCATTGCTGGAGCACGCTGAACTCAGTAGAAACACAGTTAAATAAAAGTAATACTATAATACCAGGAGGCTGATTGGAACCACAAGATACCAGTGTCATATCCTGTGGCTTTTATGTTGGTAGATGTAGATTTTAGCCATTAGAGTCTAGCTATCCAACAGATAACAACCAGAGGAAATGGGTCTGGGTATCTTCAATTGTGAATAACTTACACACATTTGTCAATAAATGGAGGACTTGGTAAACTACCAGATGAAGAAAACATTTGACATACCTACAAATATAATCAGGCATTTAATAGAGGGTAGCATCTATGTGTAACTTAAAGAAACTCCCTGATTTCACACAGTACATTTGACATGATGCATCAAGAGAGCTCTGACTTCAGACAAGGACTGTGTGGTTACACTGTCAACTCCAAATTCAGGCAAGGAGATAAACAGCAAGTGTGGGTCTCAACTTAAGTATTTGTACCAGCAGCAACAACCTCCCGGATGATAATGAAATCGTAATATCTGTGTGGGGGTAAAATGCTATGACAAAAGAGGAAGAAATAAGAAAAAATACAGTAGTGTCAAGTTTGCCTGTTAACTTTTAGAAAAGCTCAACATCTGGAATTTTAGAACGTGTTATGCAGACAAATGTAAAGAGAGCAACACATTAAGTGTGTTTTTCTCCAAAGCAAAATGAAATAAGCACACAGAGCAAATTATTATATTTAGTACTCTCAGGGCAAATTCCAGTGGAGGATTGTGAAGTAATTTCAAAATATTAATGAATTAGCCTCACAGCTAGCTTTCAGGTAGATAATAATGATAATTATTACTACAAATAAATATTATTATCATTCTTGCTCCAAGAAATGAACATTGATGCATAGAGAATTTATGTCTTTGTCCACAGTCTGTGTTTTACTACTGTAACCATTCTTCTCTAGAACTATTATATATTAAGATTATTCTTTTCCAAATACTGTGTGTGATACTATTCAGTTTATAAGCTCTAAAAACCAGCCAACTGAGCTTCCTTGTGAAACACTGCCAGTGAACATCTCCATTTGCATTTGAATTCTCAAGCAGCAACAATCTTGCTTAAAAAAAAAAAAAAAAAAGGAAGAAGAAAAAAGGAATCATGAAAATCCGTACAAAATCTGTCAAGGCCCCATCTGTGACTGGGTATCAGAATATCACTAAGAAGCTCTGAGAAACAAAGTTCATTCCAAGTCTAACGCATAGTGCTTTTCGGTTGATGAAATTAATTCAAGCAGGGGGGAAATGAGGGCACATACCATGAAAAACTCTGTTCCTCCACTGAGGGTGGAAGGAAAGCAGCATCACTGCTGTGTGTGTGGTCTTGGTTTTGGTGCATGAGGCCATGTTAAAAAACTAAAGGTTTCACAAGGCAAAATAATCAGTGTGCTCATGACTCCTTTTGATAGCCAGGTACACCTGCTGTAAGGTGTACTCTTCTAAGGAGTATAAGGGAATGAGTGATCTCTGGTCCTGACAAGATGAGGACTTTGATTACATATGATTGTTGCAAAAAGCAAGCTTTCATAGCCAGCTACCTGAAGTAGTATGGAAACAAAACTCCACCCTGCCCTTGAAAATCCCCTACAAACATATTTCTTTCCTTTTGAATGGGAATATATAAAGGTTAGGGACACTTATTTGTAGGCTAATTATATATCTCCTCTTCAGGATCTGAATCTTGCATATTAATGAATTAATTTCAGGAAACAGGAGAACCAAAACATTAACACCATTTTAATGTACTGTATTATTTTCCTTTTCCTTTTTTTAACTGTTAGAGTATGCAAATGTTCAGTTAACTGGTCCTCATGTTTTCTCTTTATTGAATCGCTTTCACTACAGCAAATAAATATTCATAAAGAAATGTGGACAATAAATCATTTCAAATAGTTCAAAGCCATTTTCTTTCTAGACTGCATATATTTTCAGCTGTAACTCGCCTTTAATATTCCATTCATAAGACAGACTTGTAGAAGGACAATAGAGATAATGTGTCAAGTAGTAATTAAAACAGGGAGCAATGATTAAAACCATTTTGATCTACATTATGCTCTGCCAGATTCATGATCTCCTGTGTTTGTTAGGATGACTTTCTACTTGCTTTATACAGAAACTCAAAATAAACTTGGGTTTGAAGACACCGAAGAAAACAAAACATTTCAACCCTGAGCTTGTGGGTCCAAAGCCCTTTCCAGTTCTGGAGTTTAGGTATATCTTCTGTACCATCCTAGCAAGATAAATGCAAGCAGGCACTATCCCTCCTGCTAATACTGTGTCTTCTCTGGGAAGTAGATCCAGATGCAAAGCAGAAGACAAGGAAGGGCCACCCCAGTGTGTACAGGTAAATGCAACCCATCTCACCATTTAGATTTAAGCTAAGAGCTTCAAAAGAAATGAAAGTTAAAGATCTGGTTAGCTTATACATTTAGGGATCTTGGTTCAAATCCAAGTAAGAATTGTGTTCCTTGTCTCGTTGTATGTTTTGGTATTCATAAACATAGTTAGCACAAACTCATTCTCTTTCCTAATTTGTTGCTGACTTTAGGCCCTTATTCAGCTTACATACAGACTTAAATAAATTGATTTAGGAAAGCATTCCTCTTCGTGTTTAATCTTGGGCAGACATTTAACTTTGAAATCAGTGAGAGTTATGAACAGCCCTGACCTTTGGGTCTAAATGGTTGCCAAATCAGTGCACTGATAGAAATACATTGGAAAAGATACTATCCATGTCTCATCAAAATTTTAGTCTCTAATTTCACAGAAAAATACCCAAGGATAACACATTATTCTGCTCAAGAAATTAATTTTATAGCATTTGCAAGAAAGCCTTAATTCACATTTTCTGTTTATGCCAAAAATACCAGATGAACTGTGTCACTCCTTGATAGTATCTGTAATATTCTTTAAATGAAAAAATAAAATCTAGGAAAAGTGCTGGCACAAAGGCATTCATAATTACTTATTGATACCTTCTCAATTGCCCGCCACATGGCAATCCCTTGGAGGACAGGCAGATGAAAGGCAAGAGAGAATAGTTCTGAAATCCCATGGACTTGAAGACAATTGCATATGGAATATCACATGAAACTCCTCCCTAAGAACAGCATTTATAAGGGCTGCCTGCCCAGTTTACATATGGAATTTTGAATGATCACATGTTTTTATTACACAGGGAGAACAGCTGGAGTGAAAACATGAATGTTTCTGGTATCATAATGTACAGGTTATGCAAGTGCAATTATAGCCAAATCTATGAGATTACAAGAAGCAGTTGGTAAATAATTGATGGTATAATTCTATGAAATAAAATAGTATTTTTACTGTTCTTCAAAATGTTTCACAGTTATGTTTCATTTATAATATTACGAAGATAGCCCATAGGATGTGCTCTTGGATGTTGTTTATAGAGTTGAAACATGGACACAAAAGGGGAATTAGATTCTGGTGGGTCCCATCATGTCGTGTAATTCAAAGAATGACGAGTACAAAGATCGTAAGAAGACACAGGAAGTGTCAATAGGTGCTACCTCTCTGTACAACCATAGAGGAATACTGTGATCCACATTATCCCACTGGGTTCTGTGGGGCAAGGTTTGGGAATAACACATGAAAAACATCTGTTCAGTGTTCACCCGGCTCATACAATCACACGTATCTATCCTAATGCTGCCTACGCTCACTTGAGAGGTGATGAATAAAGAATATGCCGCTGCTGTGTTGGACACACATTGCATGCAAGCTCTGCATTGCCTGCAAGCCTCTGAACCAAAGTCCCTTTGATCAAAGGGCAGACTGTAAGGGGACAGCACAGAGGGCCTAATCCTCCTGTATAACTCATATTATAAAAAAAAAAAAAATAGAATTAAAAAAAAATTCTGAAGCTCCCTTTTCTGACATGTCATCTACTGTGCCCCACAGAGGAGGAGGTTAGAGCAGATCTGAAGTACCAGTTGCTGCCTCTAATAGGCATTTCCATAATATAGTCATGAATTGGAGCTGAAATTGTTAATTGAAATCACCTGCCCTCAATGAAATCAATTAGTGCCTCGCAGGAGCAGAAGGCTTATAGAGCTCAAGGTGAGCAGGAACAGATCCTTGTTGGATGAAAGGCTTTTTCCAACATGAAGAGAGAGTCTTCAATCAAGCCTTTAGTTTCTGCTGAAATCTAACTGGTATAGAGACCTTAATTCCAGAGGTATGTTTTGCAACTGATTTAAAGAGTTTGGGATTTCAATTTTTTCAGCTTTCCTGATACCTTTGATTAGAGTGTAGTAATGGTTTTTCTAGGGTGTGTGTAACATAGAGGTCACAGGAAAAAAAAAAGTTCCCCATCTTACTTCACTAGTCTTTACAGTGTTATATCTTTTGAGGAACTAGAAAAAAATTTACCTGCTCTGCTTTTGTAGCAAACATTATCTTTCTATGCCTATTGCTCTTGTCACAGTCTTTATCTTTTTTAACTAATGAAGATTATTATTTGTATCTGATAATCCCTTTGATGAGTCTGCCTTTTGGATTTATTTTTTTTTGTTCTGCTTGCCAATGTTGGGTCAAATTATGAATTTTAATTGGTTTGGACTGGTTTTGTCAGAGACAGCCAGACTTTCAACTGCTGAACTGCGGGGGGTTTAATGACCTAATCACTTTAGCTTTCCTCGTTATCCTCTTTTACTGAAGGAAAGACTAGTTCACTCTTTTTTGAATATGTAATAATAAGAAACATGCCAAGGTATGCTTATCACGAGGAAGAAAGTCCTACAGATGCTCAAGTTCAAATGCTTGTAGCAACAGCACAGCACATATTATTGTAGTTCCCTAAGGAGCAAAAGAAGTTCACCACGTGTTGCACTGTGTGAACTTCATGCCCTGATGTAGTACTCAAGCTGATGTGACGAGTAATGTAACATAGACTACAGTAACTTCATATGAAACAAATACTTCTTAATGCTCATCCAAAGAAGTGGGGAAAGAAAAAATTTCCCACTACAAGTGTATTTCTTTTTTTCCATGTTTAGTTGGAAACTGTGAAACCACCTGAGATAAAGTGGGTGGAAAGGACAAGTATGCATCTTGCATTGCTCTTTGATTGATTTCATTACATCCAAAGTGTCTTTATCAGAAGGATGCTTGCTTGTGAGCTTTTTCTTTTTTCTTTTTATTTTTTTTTAAAAAAATAAAGCCAGTGCTCTGGCTTTTCTCCAAACTGGATGATAATTCTAACTTACAGCAGATGTAGTCCATCCCCTAAGACTCAGGATCAATCAGCAAGAAGGTGATAGTTCTCCTTAACATCTTGAGATTTACTTTGGTTTAAAAGGCTGTTTTGTGTCCTGCAGACCCATTATTTACTAAAATAAATGCTGCAAAAGCAGCCATAATCTGCTTGAAAATTAACAAAACTAGATTGACTTTATACTTAAACTGTTCACAGAGGAATAAGGAAAAGAAAAAGGCTCCTCATGCTGTGACAGAGTTAAAAGCAAAAGTTCCACATGGAACATGGGCAAGTGAGAAAAGAGGATGAAAAACAGGTGGTAGAATGGAGGGAAAGGGAGGACATAACAAAACAAGAGGAAAAGTTTATTTAAGGCAAAAGCTCATACCAAAGAAGTACGTGCAGCTCTGGGGGTGTGCTTGTGGCACTTGAAAAAAGTTAAGACCAAAAAAACCCCAAACTCTACTGTGGCGTGTATATTGGTAACAGAGGTGGTATCTGTATTGTAGCAGCTTCAGCTGCCCATTTATTTCAGTAGGAATCAAGGTGTTACATACTAAAACTTGGCCTAAATAGACTCATATTTTAAGTACTTTTCTTTGCCCTTTGTATTTGGTATGGTAGAAATGCAACCATTAGCTTAGCTGGCAGCCTGCAAGCTGCTGTGGAGTAGTACAACTGAGCCCTAACATAGTTGAGAATCTGGACCTAAATGTTCCCTTAAAATAGCAGGCTCATGAACGGTCTGGTTTGCCTTTCAAGTTGGCAGTAGTTAATTGAGGAAGACTTTAATCAATACTTCATGTGGTTTAAACCTTCTGCAACCAAGTAGCCTGCCTCTGAGACACTTCCCAACAGAGGTTTGCAATCTTCCTAGGACTCAATGTTATTTTGATGAATAATATTTATAGCAGGCTAATTTTCTAGCTAATTATCATCAAACACCTAGACAGACTTTCTGCAGTATTAGATATGCTTTGGAGAAAAAAAATCCCTTCAATCATGGGCAGAAGGAAATCACAAATTCATTGGTATAAAGATTTTCGAATCTTGAACTCATGGTTCATTGCAATATCTTGGTGGTAAAATGTAACATATTCCACTTGATAGACAACAAAAATAACATAACTGATTTTGAAATTAAAAATCACAATCCATAGACAGAGTCCTAAATTGTATATTAAAAAATAAGTTGTAGCAATTTTAAATGGCTAGAAAATAAATTTTAAATGTGTTTTCCTCCAAAAAAAGAGAATGTTCTGATCAAAGGGATTCTATGCATTTTTGGTTTTGTTGAGTGCTTTATTTCAACCTTAAAAGAAAAAATAACCCCTACAATACAGCTTACCAAAATTTTCAGGTCTAAATAGAATTTACAGCACTTATCCCAAGTATATTTTTCTTATTCCAAAACACTTGGAGGTTACACTTAGTCATAAATGTTTCTAGTCTACCTCTCTTCATTCTATTCTGTGCAATTAGTATGAGATGGAGGAACAAACTTAAAAGAAAAAAGTCTTATTGGAAGAAACAAAGCCAGGTATGTCTCTCTCTGCCACAGCCTGCATCCTTTCAAGTTCATCCTGCTGCTACCAAGGCTTGTCCCTTACAAGATCACAACTACACCTGTAGTGAGTACTGCTTGCTCAGTGTCTCATTACTCGAGCAGTGCAAAATCAGATCCAAGGAAAATTGTGTTACCATGGCTTTAATGGGGGTGGGGAAGCTTAGCTTTAAATGGCTGGTATGTACTTGCAAAACATGTAACTCAAACCCAGAGTAGCAAACAAACGTAACAAACAGATGGGCCAGCCAGGCTGTTACAACGTGGTTCAACTGCAGGTCTGGCTCTGCGTGTGGGGGAGCTCCTTAGTCAGTCTTGATTGTCATAGCTCTTGATTGGCATAGCATTGAGTTTGGTATTTACAATACCTTTGTTCACAGGATTATGATTAATTTCTGCAGTGGTTGAGAAAAAGAATAAAAAATAAAAAGGCCTTTTAAAACCTATGATATTCCGTTCCTTTCGGGCTTATAACAAATATCCAGTGACAGTGATATAGGTTATCTCTGTAATAAGTGTGAAATTACAAGTATGCATATGTATGTGATCTCATTGTCAGTATTTGACAAGCTTAAAAAAAAAATATTTGGCTATAGAAGCTATTGATGTAGGTGTTACGAGGCATGTGGGAAGGGTCCTTCAAGTTTTTGGAATGCCTGAAGCAGGAATTTGCTGTGTGGGCTGAAGGGACTATACTTTCGACCCTCTCTTACTACATGAGGCCCCCCCAGGTGATCACACTTTCCTAGCTGGCTGTTGTGGCTGTAGTCCACCTAACTGTAGGCACTCCGCATGAAAGTGGGATGTAGCATTGCCAAAAGTTGCCATAGCAATAGATTATTATGCAGTTACAGTAAAATCTTGAATACTTACATACTGCAGTTGAAGTGATAACTGGTCGGAATTTGGGGAAGGAGCTCTACTGGATGCAATCTTAAACACAAACAAAACCCCAACAAAACTGACTAACCAAAAGAAAAAAACAAACAAACAAAAAAACCCAAAAAACCAAAAGCAAAAGAACACCAAACCTTTTACTTGTTTGTGTAAGAAGTGGGCAGTTCCACAGCATCATGGTTTTGTTTCTTTTTTTCTTTTTTTTCTTATTTTGTTAGGATCGAAACTTGCATGAGATAAATGGCACCCAGCATAATACAGTACCTTATTTTTGTCAGACATACATTTCAGTTTCGGTGAAAGTTGTTGTTCTGTTGTGTGAGACTTATATGCAATACATAGTAAAAATCCTCAAAACACACTTAGGCATGAGTTTAGACAATGTAATCTTGTTTTATTTGGTGGGAGAGGATTTTTTTTTTTAAGCATGGTGTGTGTCATAGGAGCAGTCATTTTCAGTGGAAATAAGATGCTCTGCATTGATGGATAATGTTATAAAGGGTTAATTTCCAGAAGGAATCTGGTTTAGCTCAGATTTTTTTTTTTTATCAAATTGACTCTGCTTGATTTGATGTAGTGATCTAATATGACCTTGATTAAATTAGAGAGAAAATGATGATGCAGACTGTTTGTCCTATTGACAATTGCTACCTTAGGCTAGGATGGCAGTGAATTAACGTCTTACCTACATTTTGCAGGGATCTTGGGTAGGAATTAATTTTTCCTATTCATTTTGACCTTGCCAAGAAAGCAATCACCGTTGCCAATTGTAAAGTTAGCCTATTTCACCAGTTCAGAAATAGCTTCAGGAATTTGCTCAAAACAGTCCAAGACAGCTTGCCATCAGCCTAGCAGTTTAGCAAGGACATAGGGATGTACCAAAAGTAATTTATATTATCTGAACATCAGTTTTCCAGTCAAAAACTGAGACTGTGGATATTCTTTATCCATCACCTCATACCAGCCGTTGGGGGCTACAGCTGCATCTGAGGTTGTAAGTGGAAATTTGCTTCCTTCTATGCCGAGTATAGGTCCTGGGTAAAAGTCATCTCTATAGCAAGCTAGGGAAGAGATTTTCTTGAACTGTCCCATGGCCTACTCAGTTAAGATTTTGTTCTTCTTGTGCTGTTTGCTTCTACCTAATTTCCAGCCCAAGCACTATGTTACTTCACAGCAATTTTTTAAGCAATGTAAAGCACTATAGAACAGCAATATTTCGTTGCTTGGCTTAAACAAAGCATTCAAGTTAATCACCTGTATTTGTTAGTGCTGATGGTTGTTGAATACTATTACAAAATTCCAGTAATACTTGGGGTTTGTCACACTGAAGACTGTGAACACCTGGATAAGACAGAAGCCTTTATTAGAGAAGGATTTTCAACATAGCCTTTTAACTGTGTTTAAATCTTGCAGTAGGATCAATACATTTCATTGTGTGTATGGCCAGAACCACTGAAGTTACAGGCCACTGTAAAAGAATAATTTGCATGTAATGCAACTCTGTAGGCATGTGAAGGTAGGGTTAAAAAATGTTCAGAGTCCTGTTGGTGTTTATATAGAGCACTGGTGGAGGGAGGAAAGCTTTGCTGTTTTAATGGCAATCTAAAATGTATTTAAGATAACACAGAAAAAGAAAATGCTAGTTTTTTGTACTATAATAACTAAACTGGAAGATTTCTATGAATATAAAGCTCATATGTGCCTTTACACAGCTAAACAATTAATGCGACTTGTAAATTGTCATCTCTAAGCAAGCACATAGACAGTCCTCTGGGAATGTCATGCGGTATGTGTATGTTAGGGAGAAAAAAGTGCCCACACTACAAAATCAGACAAGGTAACTCTTCATTCTAGTTTTGCCTTTTCTGTTAATACTAAGATTTCTCTGGCAAACCTGCCTACCAAGCAGACTTATGATGAGACTAGCACATGGTTCCTATCAGTTGCTATGGTTTTTCTTCTGTAGTGCTCTCATTAGTACTTTAATAATAGATTCTGCAATGACTGTCAGATTATTTTTTTTTTCTGTTTGGTCACGGGGCATAGTTGGAGGTGTTAAAAAGGTACTAACCTAGCCTAGAACTGCTGCTGTTGGTCACTGGGCATTACCGAGTAGGGCTGGGATTTCAGCCCTGAGAGGAAGGAATGTATTGCACAAACAAAGGACTAATTGCACTTACTTACAAGGACATCAGTTACTATATTTCTCTTGGAAAAAAACAAACCTGTTTGTTCCATTTTGAGCTATTAAATTTAGAACAATCCAAACAGTTTGTTTCAAGGATGTTAACCTGGTAGCAGTTTTTCTTTTAAAAACAGTAATTTTCAAAAGCAAACAGTAGCCATTTTGTTTGTCAAATGTTTGTTTTATGATGCATTTGAAAAGCTATCAAAGTTGAAATGAGTTATACTGCACCTATAGAGATCAATAGTTAAAAACTAGTAGTATTTTGTAAATAATTCAAGAGGCTGTTTTGTACCTTGTCAGTATCTCTGGAAAGCAAGAAAACTACACAATCCCTGAAAATAAATAAATTTCCTGCTGATGCTATGGTTGGAGGGGTAAATTCATGCCAATAGTTCAGTGAGTATATTGGTGGTGTCTGTCTATTTTGGAGGTTGATCTTCCTCTGATCTCACTGCGTGCTTCCCTTTGAAACTGCAAGCACAGAAGCAGTTAATTTTGCATGGCCATAAGCTAAGGAGTAATTCCCCATCTCTAACATTTACCTGAATGGAGAAATACTTGCTGTTGCCAGAAGTTAGGTATGTAGTAAACCCATTCCGTAATAGCTTAGCAGTCTGACTTCTTGGAGAATTGGAAGCCTTCTCTACCCTGGGGAGGGAGGACTGGTAGTTCAGTTTGCACAGACACCAGCCAGTTGACACCTACAGGACTCTCAGGTGAGCTTGGTATCATTTTGCCCTACTTCCCTGCTGCACAGAGAAATGGCTCCAAACCAGGTCTCATTGAAAGGGCAGACCTCACCCTTGCCAGAAACTTGATCCCAGGGGGAATGTAGAAGATGCAAATAATGCAGTGTACTGGGCCTTGTTCTGACCCTTCAAAATAGAACTTATTTTTCACTCCTCTTCCCCCAGAGGTGTATATGTCTGGAAAGCAGCATCCTTTTCTTCCAACACCCAGGACTGAAAGGTAAATGGGACATCCCTTCCACCACAACTATGAGATGTCTCAGAGGCAACTAAGGGATTTCAAATTTTCCAATCTTATAGTGGATTTTGGTTTTTGTCCAGAAAGGATAATTGGTCTGATGTAACTGAGTGGCTGCTCAGGATCTCTAAAATTGAGTCCAATCTACTCTTCCTACAAAGTACTTTCAGCCTTGTTTCCCTCATGTTCAGTGCTCCAAAATCCCATCTTAATCTGAGACCAGTAATTGCTTGTATCCACTCATGCTCAATGTGTACACTTCTTAGCTTATAAACACTTAGACGTCTTGACTATTCACTTAGCTAAGGTCCAGCAACATGAGAAGCACATTAAGAGCCTGTAAATAAATTGAGGCACGTACAGAGAAAAGATTCGCAGAGCAGTGGAAACCTAGGACATCAATTTAGCAGTTCTCAAGCTTTGTAATAAATATAGGATTTCTCTACAGATGTCATCACTGGAGACTGGAGGGGGGAAAAATAGCCAGATTTTTCCATCCCCTAAAATATCCTAATGAAACATTTGGTGGAATTTAAATAGGAAAACATTATGCTATGCCAGAAACAAGTTTTAC
The DNA here is from genome assembly GCA_013399855.1 of Oxyruncus cristatus. Classification (NCBI taxonomy): domain Eukaryota; kingdom Metazoa; phylum Chordata; class Aves; order Passeriformes; family Cotingidae; genus Oxyruncus; species Oxyruncus cristatus. The sequence continues at coordinate 1,539,252 of VXAY01004491.1, forward strand.
TTTCTAATATTTCTTTGAATTACATGATAGTGGTTATCAAAAGATGTTTGTGGTGTGAAAATATGTGGGTTCGTTTTGCTTAATTTTTTTCCCCCAAGATGATCATGTTGAAACTTGTGGTCCTTGCTACATCTTAAAAATTATTAAGCACTTTAGGAGACAAGCTTTTGTTTACACTGACACAGATGGCTGGAATAAATTAGTGGACTCACTAAAGAACAGCTCATTTTTAGTTTTAAATGCATTTGGGCGCTTATCAAAGCTCACATGGTGGCCATTTTATGTTACTTATTCATCCATTTGTTCTTTACAATTCCATGCCCACAGGCTACATCTGAAAATGGTCAGAGCTTCTAACAGAATTAATAATTCTCTCACACCTGAAGAGCATTGGTACTCCTGCACTGTGGCATACCCTGGGTTATCCTGTGTGGCTAATCTCTCTGAAGAGCACTGAGCATTGAAGAGTAAATCCAATTGCAAACAAACAGATTAGAAAGGCAGTGCACATCTTCTCTACTGTGAATGCTTCAAGTTAAGCATTTTCCCTAAACTGGTGAAGAAATGCACAAAGTTGTAATTATATTCTGCCACATCAGCGCTGCTACTTTGGGAGAGGTAGTCAGAGCAAACTTCTCCAAATTAAATCTGGAATTCCAGTCCTCCTGTATTGGATTAAGATGAGTGAGGACAAAGGATTGGCATAGTTACTCTATGGCTTTTCACTTACAGACCTTTCAGAAACAGTACAGTAAAGCCTCTTGCTCTCATACTTCAACTTTTTCACGTGTATACACTTGTTTCCTCCTTAACGCCAGTGCAGTGAAGACATGCAGTATAGGTGTCCTCAGAGTTGATGACCCCACACTGGAATCAGCAGCACTACTTCTTTTAATTTTAATAGTGATTTGCCTTGTCCTGGGAAAGTCACCACCACTGCTACTATGACTCCTAGCATAAGGGGAGAAATCAAAATAAACCTGAGAAGTTGTTGGGATCCTTCAGAAGCTGCTTGTCATCTTCATGGCATTTTCTTGCTAATCCCATTTCTCTTGGACCCTCTGCATACTGGATATATCACCTTTACACTGTTGAACTTGGCTAAGCCAAACAGAGAGGGCACAAGCAGCAAATAACTGAAATGCATATCTCTTCACTGTCATAGTGAGGTGCTTAAAGAAGGTAAAAGAGCAACTGGGTTTCAATTCAGGCTTTTCCAAATCCTGTGAATTTGATAGATGAACTTGATTAAGTGTAATAAGTAATCTGGATAGCTAATTCAGATGTTGGGTGATGCTGTGTGACTGTAACAATCACTCTTCATCAAATGCAATGAATGAGGAACCTGGTCCTGGAATAAAAAGAGCGTGGAATTGAAGAGGTTCAAGGTACAATTGCACAACAAATTAAGGTCTTGAATGTCTGCCTATCTTTGAACTGATGTGAATCAGGGGCATTTTTGATGAAAAAGCGGGGAGCTACTTGTACTATATGTCAGTACACTGAGACCTCTAGGCTCCCTAATACATCACTGCCAGAATTTGAATGTTGAACTTTCAGAGTTTACAGTTTACCCTTTAAGCTCACAAATTAACTACTGCAATGGCTGGAGGAGGAATCTTTTGTTAGAGATTGCAGGTTGTGTTCCTGGAACCATTTAAAATCAAAGGACGTGGCTTTTCTGACTGCCTGCTGCCCTGTCCTCCTCTGCCCTCCCAGTGAGGCAGCCATTTCCAGCACAAGGCTGTTGCTGCTCTGGTAGCAGTGAACACCTGAAGCTTTTCTGAGAAAGTTCACATGTAATTATTTCTTTGGCATGTGAGCAAATTTTACCTGAAGAGCACAAGGAACAAAAGGTTAATGGCAACTTTCAGGAGTCTATAACTCAACCGAGCTTTAACAGCATTTCATGTCAGAAGTGAAAGTTAGGTCTTTAGCATTACTCTGTTTCTGCTGCTTTCAAAATCCTACTGGGGGGAGAAAAACTTTAAAATAAGAGGCGTAGCACTTCTTTGTGGAAAAAAAAAACAAACCTGGGCTGGGCTGTGTGAAACTTCTCTTACTAAATTTTTTTATAACTTTTACTTTATAGAAGAGGAGGTACTTGTATTCTGATGAATGCTGTGCATGTCTCCCTCTTTCTGTCTGTTTATTTTCTGAAACAAAGTTCAGCTGTAAACATGCTCAGTGCTGATAAAAGTGCTATTTGCCACAGCTGAGAATCCAGAGTTCAGATGGGTGACCCATGGAAGACCAGCTCTCCTGAACTGCTGGGGAAAGCTGGCTAGCAGCAGCAGGCTGACATAGCCTGGCTGACTGCTGTGGTTTAAAGGCAGTAAGTTGATCCTCAGGAGAAATGTGTAGGAATGGAAGTAAGAGGAGCCGTGAGTTATAGCAGGGTATGGTTAGGTTTCTGAATCCCTTTCTTTGACCTGCGCTTCTTGGCAAAATAGGTCTTGCTTCATTTGTAAGGAAAACTGCTTCTATGAAATCTAAATGGTGTTGCTGTTTTCTAGTTTCATAGGTCAAAAATCCTACAGGTGTCAGGTTCATTTGACTTGCTAGACTACACGAGGGTAACCAACGATTTACAACTTACAGAACAAGAGAGAAGATGTGTGTAATGGAGAGCTCAGTGCCTGCCGCTAGTCTCTTCTAATATAAATGCTCCTTTAGAACAAAGGGAGGAAAACTGTAAGCGCTTGGACATTAAGCAGTTTATTATTACATATGCATGGAAATATTCTTTGTGAAAATGACTTACACTTAATGCACTTGCACAGTCAATATACTGCTGTAGGTCTGGAACAAGCACAACTAGGAAACTCCCCAGCTAGCACCAGAGATCACTGTGCTGCTCTGCAATGTCAATATTAGTGAAATGAACCAAAGACTCTTGGATTTGTTAGAGATAAGTACTAGCAATGCAGGAGATCCTGCTTCTGATTTTCCTGCCAACAGTTAAGCTGTTTTGCATGGGTGATTGTAATCAGCAAGAATTGTTATGCAATAGTGCTGAAGCAGAGACTTGAGAAAACACAGATCTCACTTGAGACACAAAAGATCACAGCCTTATTTCTCCACATCTTACAAAAGAAAAAAAAAATCTCCACTGGACCTCTCAAAAGTGCTCATTTACAGAGATGGACAGAAATAATTTTTCTTTACCTTGTAATTATTTTTCTGCGCTATTCTGTGAGAGGCATTCTCTCTGGAGATGTGAAAGGAAGAGAAAAGGCAAGCCAATTCCCTGCACCCAAACAGTCATCAGTGTCCAGAAGCTACATACACTTTTCCAGGCTTTTTGTAAAGCAAATACGAGTGGGAAGCCCTTTTTTAATTCTTTTTTTTTATGCTGTAATAAAGAAGGGAGAATGAAAGCTAACTCAATAAAATGAGTGCTATAAAGAGCACGTTGAAGAGCAGATCTGGGGTATGGTTTCAGAACAGGAGAAAGAACCGAAGAAGTTGCCTGGCACACATATTGGAAAATTAAACATTAGTCTTAAACTTTTCTGTTCTTGTGAAATGGTGATAAAAGCTATCGTATTTTGGAGAATCATAGGTGTGGCTACTTGAAAGCGCTGTCTAGAAACTGATGTTACAGTGTTTGGCTTGTTTGGTGCTTTTTGGTTTGTTTGCTATTTTTCTCTTGTTGTGGTTTGTGTTGGGTTGTTTTGTTCCCCCACCCAACCCGTGCAGAATACTTGCTTTTGCTGCTTTTGTTTGTTTGTTTTTAAGGTAGCAGGGAAGAACTTCTTTGTATGTCTCAGTGGGAATATTTATTTCAGTGATACCATAAATATTGTGTTTCTGGTGTCAAACAATCACAATATTTGGGAGGAAAGACACTGAAGAGCTCACAAAGGCGGTGACCCGGTCTGTGGCCTTCGTGGCACTTCCTGCAGCAGGATGCCTGCTGCAAGGGGCGTCTCCTGAGCAGGTGGGAAGGCTCGTTGTCCCTGTGAGGACAAGAGTGAAGATCCAGGGACAGCCTAGGCCATTTATGCTGGGAAAGGGTGTATGTGTAACCCTGGGAGAGGTCCACTCCTCTTTGGGCAGGAGAGGGGCCGTGGCCAAAGTGCAGCAGAGCTGGCTGCACTCGTGGCGTGCAGGCTGCTCCCGTGGGATGATCATGATAAACACCCAGGGTGATGTTTGGCCCTCAGTTTCTCTTCCAGGAGGTGCAGGAGGCCGGGTGTGCACGTGGTCCGTGATGGGGAGAAGCACATGGACTCCGGCGAGCGCCGCAGCCGGGCGCGGACCCCGGCCCCTTCCCGGCGGGACAGTGTGCGCTGACCCCCAGCGCAGCACTTCCCACCCCCAGCCGCCCGCTCTCCTCGCCGCGGGCGGCGCCGGTCCCGCGGGACACCCGTGCCCTGCCCCGCGGCGGTTCTGCCCCGCAGGGCGGCCCCGGCCC
>VXAY01004491.1:1543905-1587713 GCA_013399855.1 Oxyruncus cristatus
GCTGGGGACGCCGGGGCTGGCCTGCCGCCCGGGCAGCCTCGGTCCTTGCGGGACGGCCGCCGGGGCAGCGCCGGGAACCCCGAGTGCCCTCCTCGCCCCGGGCAGCGCGGCCATCGCCCGGCCGAGGGGTGTGCGGGGGTGGCGCCCGGCGCCTCCCCTCTTCTCGCCGCTCCCGTCACTCTCCGGGGAAGTGGAGCGCAGGGTCTGGCCGAGCCCCGTCTCCCCGGTGGGGTCGGTCTCCCGGTTCTGGCAGGGTGCCTGCGGGGCAGGGCTGCTCGGGCGCTGTGACCTGATGAGCCCTTGGCGGCTTCAGGCTGCCAGGCTGGTGTTCTCTGTCCTGCGGCTGCCTGGGGGTCGGCGGAGGTGTGCAGGACCGCAGCTCTTCGCTGTCCCACCATCGGCCAAGCTGAGCTCACGGGCTGCACTCAGTCTTCTTGGACTAGAACAGTTGCGTGGAAGGCTGAGCAGGATGGCAGGTGCAAGTGTCTTGCTGCACCTGTGGCACTTGATGTTTCTGTTTGACATTCCTTGCTTCAGGTCTGGCTGGGATCTTGGAAGTAGGTTCGCAGCCTGCCCTGCTGGGGCGGTGAAACACGTGGTGAACTCCTGCCCATGTTAGCCAGGTTGTATGGTTGGGCTAAAAGGTAGCTTTTTTCCCACCCTTCACAGGACCTTGTATGTGGCTGTAAACTTCAGCTCTTTGAGTCTAGAATAAACCAACTTGTAGTTGATAGTCTTGTTCTTGCCTGACACAACTTTTTGTTGTGGTACACCTTGAAGTGTAAGATATTAAGTTTAGGGTGGGCTGTTGCAGCTCATTGAGGGCCCAGTCATAATGAATGTGCACAGCAGCAACTTGAACACAGCTCTAGGTCAGTTGTGACTGAATTTTATCATCAGTTCTCATTTTGAGTTTTTGTGCCTAGTCCGTTTCCTGACTGAGTGGCTGCTCAAACCATGACTCATGTCCAGAACTGGATAGAGCAGGAAGAATGAACTATCACAGAAGTCTTCCTGGTAGTTAAGGAGGCACTGTGATATGAAATCAGTACTGTCTTTTACCAGCTCAGTGTTTTCAGAGCAGCCAATTTGGGATTTTTCAAGGGTTGAAGATAATTTTTTTATGACAAAGGATTGATTTTTAGTTGTACAGGTTTTTGAGTATTTTCCTCAAATTTTTAATGAGAAATATTTCTAGAGTTACATTGTTTTGCATTTCTAGATATATGATTCAGATTCTAAGAACAATATTGTGATAGGACTGTGTGTTGGTAATAGTATGCAGTACTATATGATTTAGAAGACTGATGGATTTTGAAAAGGCTGGTGTTTGCTTTACTCTGAGGTTGCAAATAGAAACTTTGGTCAGTACCTTACTGTGTTTTTGTTTTCAGCAATCATTTAAACTAGCAAGGAAATCAAGGCAGTCTACTTACCAAATGTATTGTCCTTTCCCCATCTGTTCAAATAAATTTAGTCATTGTATGATTTGTCTCTCAGATGAATATATCAGTAATTGCTGATAATCTAATTGCAGCCCTCTGGTGTTGTTTGTTTGTTTTTTGTTTTTTGTTTTTTTTGTTTTTTTTTTTCCTTTTTCCCCTGCATAGGACTTCTCTTTTTTTTTGGGGGGGGGGAAGGGGAAAGTATTTTCAATAAAATGTACTTTATTTTTGTCTTTGTAGTAGGTTTTTATTTTTGTCTTTGAAGACAGTGTGTGTTAGCTAAGCCTATCATTGTAGATAAATATTCTCAGTAATTTGTTTGTTGAGGGGAGCAATCTATCAACAAGAGCACTGGCAGCACAACTTGAATGTTTTGGTCAATTTCTTGGCTACAGTATAAAAACTGAACAAATGATGTAATGACACTTATCTCAATGGTTAGTGTCTCAAATTCAAGTTCATATAATTGAAATATGAAATATGATCTTCAAAGTCCAGGTGCTACTTGATAATTTATAAATTAAAAAATAAGGCTTGATAAAAAGACATGTCACTGGTTAAAGAGGAGCTGAGAATCTGTGCTAGAAGTAGCTAAAATCACAGCCAGCTCTCCAAGTTATTTTACAAAGGAAAAATTCCAGGAAGCTATTCCCAAGGAATCTTGTCCCCCTTGTTCACCTTTGCTGGAAGCTTCAGCCTAACTAAAGAAGATAAAAATTATATAGATAATTGTGTTCTAAAAGTCTGCTTTCCATATTGTGGAAGACTAGGTGTGCTGTGATTTAAGTGGTCTCCATTTTTTTTTTTAACACTACAACTGCCACAAAAATAGCCCCCAAAACAAAACACCAACTCCCCCTTCCCTCAACTACTGCCAACCCCACAAACTCCAAACTGCCTTTTTTTGAATACAGTCAACTGTCAAAATGTGCTGTTAATATTCCTTGGATGCAGATACTCTAAGCAAAAGGAAAGAAAGCCTCTTCAAAAATAGCTACATGTAAAAGTACCTACCGTGTATTTATGGTACAAGGACTTGCCTTGGATTTTTATTTATTACCTCTCTAAATCTTCATAAGAATTTTTGAAATCTACATTTTGAGAAAAGCATTCCCTTTCTAACTTGTAATGTGAAATGATGTGAAATGTACATGCAAGATCCAGAAAATGTTTACAGACTTCATGTAAACTTCCCAGTGATACTTTGGGAAAGAAAGTCTTTTTTTTTCACTCTCCCTTTTGTTTTTGCCTGATTGCTATCACTGTGTATGAGCCATATGTAATTATATCTATTGCAATCTTCAATTGGGAATAATTGGGAGAAGAATAAACTTGACAAGTGAGACTTGCTTATCTTGCTGTCATAGCCCATGATGCGTAGCACCTGCTAAATATATATTCTAGGGAATGAAGAACCATCACTGCTATCAAACCTGCTACTTAAAGCAGTATAGAAACTCCAGGTTGTACAATAAGGCTTCCTTGAAGCTTAGGAGCATTTCCCTAGTGGCATTTACATGCATCAGGAAGCACGAGAAGTTCTGTTTCGCTAACTGATTCTGGAACCTTTGAGTTCAGGTGTGCTGTCTCTACCCTTAGTGAGCTGCTCAAATAGCCCATAACCTCATTCCACGTTCATCAGTGGCCTTGGGAGAGGTTGCTGCTGAAGAAACTCAACCAATGCATGCCCACTAGGCACTGAGGAACTCCTGGAGCCTCTTGTGCCCTCACCAAGGACCCAGTGAGCACAGTCTGGTCCTTAAGAAACATTCCTCTGCACCCTAAAGTTAGTTGCTTGTAAAGTTTTTGTTCACAATAGACAATAGCAATTTATTTATACCTATGGATTACATCACCACAGAAGTAAGAGCACAGCAAATGTTAGATTTCTAAAGTAACACCAAACAAAGATGCTTGGATGAATTTTATAACTTCTACAATAAAAATATGTGACTTAAGAGCCATCTATACTGTCTGAAGCTAAATGAAAAGAAAGCTTGACACAGTTATAGTGACAGTGTTCATTATATTATAAGTGAAAGTGACACAAATTTACCCTGATAATTCTCAGGCAATTCCCAGATTGCAATTTCAGAACATGGCTCTAGCCTTTCACACCTTTCACTTTATTCTCACTTCTGACATCAGTGCTGGGGAGGAAACAGCTGTGACAGCATTCTAGGTACCCAGCTGCTGGTCCAGGGGGGAATTACCCATCAACACCCGACTCCCTTTTAAACGTATGCAACAGATGATTCAGAAGGAAGGTGAGATCTGTGAAGTGCCAACATACTCTCTACCTCCTGTAAGAATGATAACGCTGTTTCACACTATGTTGGGGGGATGGGTTATAATTTACTGTCAACATTTGAGGTTTGTGACAGTGTGGCAAAGCATCTCTGCTCTGCTGAGAAGCAGCCCTTACCAATGAAGGCTGGGAGACCTACTCTCAGTAGCTGTAGTCCGGATGGCAAAGAGTTATAAAGTCTTCACCACCCAAACATCACCCAATAAGATGACTAGAGAGACTGCAGAGAAACGCTGGAGTGCAGTCAGGAAAACACAGCACACGGAGACCAATGCTCAATAATGTCGTTCAAGATTCTACTTCACAGTTTTGCCATTCATTATTTTCCGAGTACTTGATTTGGCAACGTTAATCCTTCAAATTCTCATCAAATGGATGAGAGCAGTGAAAGACTGCAGGTAGAGAGGTGTATGAGAGCTTGGTGTGCTCAAAGGGGGATGCAGGGCAGGGATTGAAAAATAAAGAGTAATGTAAAAACACAGGAAACCTCCAGCAAGATAGCAGGTAATTCTACTAGTCAGCATGGCTCACAAAACTGTCAGGCAAAAGTTATGTGAATAAATGGCTGAAGCAGCTTTGTTTGATCTAGGCTAAACTTTAAAAGCCCCAATTATTACAGTGTCTCTCTCTGTTGTAGATACCTGGTAGTTGTTTGAAGTTCCATAATGAAGCTTTAATATGTAGAATATTTTTATACTATTGCTTTATAGCTTGTTGTGATGATCAGATGGCTGTTCCAGATTGATGGCTGTGTCTTCCTAGGGTCGTTTGACAAACAATCAGTGAGGAAACAAAGCTTCCTGTTTAGCTGTTTTTGTTTAATGAATTCTCAAACCTTTTCATTGTTTTAGAGGTTTTGCTTTAGTAAACCCTTAGCTGAGTGGAACAGCAATTACAGCATGATTGCTAGGACCTAATGGAAGATTATGGACCACAATTACCATGTCTGTCTTAGAGGATTGAACAATATGATTTACTCATCAGGTTAACATTTGATCTGGCGAGTAGGAAGCAAAGTCTTCTGAATGAAACGTTTTATCTTTTCATGTTTTATGTGCAAATCCTGTTGATGCTCAAGGTGTTATGTATGGTCTTGCCTCCACTGCTGATAGTTTGCAAGGTTGTAGCACTGAAATGCAGTCAAGTCCTCCAAAATAATTCTGTTGCAAAAGAAATTGACTTGTGCTTTTCATTTTCCTTCAGCATTTGAGTTTCAATGTTACTTTTGAGTTCAACTTCCAACTTTTTCCACATTCTTAACATTCTACTCTTTTTCTAAGACGGTCTTTGAAATAAGAACTGCTATTCCCACCTCTTCTCATGGCTGGGACTTGTGAGTAGTCACTGCAGTTAGCAACTCTGAAAATGAGAAAGAACTGAAATTCATTTTCCTTTTACAGGAGTGGATTTCATGATTTTATGTTGTAGACGAAGCTTGAATTTCATTCTTTCCTCTGCTGAGTGTTACATCTAAGGAAGTAAGACTGCATGGCTGTATAGGAAGCTGAGATCCATAAGGCAGGATTTTGCCCATCAGCTATGACAAGTGCAGTGGTGCAGGGCAGTCATTTGAGATGCATTTGAAGGGGTGCAGTTTTAGCAGCAGGGCAGAATTTACACAATTTTCAGTGCAGCCCAGAGAGGTGCAGCTGTATCTGATGGACTGTGATTTACTTGGACACAAGATTGTTTAGTTCTCTTCATCCTACCAGCCAGTGTGTATACGTGGTGCAGTTTGAGCTACCCAAAGGCACAAGCTGCTGCTTTTAAAATTAACACTTTTAAAAATTCCACTTTTAATCCTATCCTAAACCGTTTTACCAGCGTCAGTAAAATGACCCAGGGAACACAAATGTAACTGGCACTGGGTTGGGAACACACTTCTATTTAAAATATTGAGAAAAGCTGAAATTCCTGGTGGCTGCAGACAAGCTGGATTGAATATGTCCTGTTTGTTCTGGCTATGCTAACCCTTTGACAGCACAGAGTTCAAATCAAAAACTGCTTTCTCTCCCTCCCTGGTTGCCTGGCAACCTCCCTCCTCTTATTAGCATATGATTTCTATTCCTTTTTTTATTTCATCAGTACAGTGTTACATACTCTGCTCCCTGCCCTGTGCTGTTGCCTTTGAGAAGAGCAGGATTTGTGCCTTTATATAAGACTTCGGCAAGTATTTCTTTGGCAAAGAAATCAAACATTTGGGATTAGGAAACCCTTGGCCATAAATGCCTTATCAGAAGCTCAGAGGGTGGTGTTTGTGTGGGCATGTTTTTCAAAGTCTTTTCATTTTCATTTGCTGTCAATTTTATACTAAGGGCAGAATTCTTGCAGATCAGCACAGCATAAATCTCTGGCAACTTTACACGTACAGAGCATCAGTTTGTGAAATGTGCTAACAGAGATTGGATACGCAGATCTTGGGGGGCATTTTGTCCTCTTGGTCTGTATGCAGTTCAAATGCAAGGCCATAATTCAAAACGTAAATTTTGAAAAAAGTCAGATATATTGAGGTCAAATTGTGATTGGGGAAGAAAGCAGCTAAAGAAGTAAGTGGAAGAATTTAACTAAATTATCTGGTTTTCTTCTCATAATAATGCTTCTTAGAAATAAGAACACTTTGCCTTTAAATTGGCGAGGTGTATTCTTTTATGAAATAATAGGTGATTCAGACAGGGTTTTGGTTTGACTTTTTTCTGCTCATAGACTCTTACAACTATGACAAAATACCCAACTTTATTTGTTGTTGCATATGACAAAGAACATGGGATTCAAGTGGGCAAACTTTTTAAAATGCGATTAGAAAAAAACCCTGATGGTAACAATGAACATTAGAAGACACAGTGAGAAGGAAATTCTAAAGCAAGTACATTTTGGGACTATTTAGATCAAGATACTTAAAGGAGTTTTTTCTTAGTATTATCCAGATCATAGATTACAAATGAAATAGCCTACTTTTTCAACATCTTTGTTTTCCTATGCTGCTGACTGAGTTTGGCAATTTCGCTTTGTTCCTCTGTCAAAATATTTAACCCAGATGTTTCATACGAAGGTTTCTTACTGTGGTCATAGATGCCTCCCTAAGCCAATGAGGAATTTTGAGTGTTTCTAGGTCTTGCAGGGACTTCACCATTTGAAATTAGAGTAAACCCACCTATAAAAGGATTTTGTTTTTAATAATTCTTCTACTATTTATACATGTTTCAGAAAACATTATTAGTATGATAAATATTAATATATGTGATGTCTGTATTTTATTTGCAAATTTAAACTGATGAACACAATGAAGTCCTTGAAATGCCAAACCTTTCATCTCTGCTTAAGCCAAGGTTCAATTTTATTTTGAGTATGACATTTGCTGCCTGAAGTGTTACAAGTGACTTGACCTTAAAATTACGTTTATTTTAGTTCATTGAAATGGTTGGCCTTTCCAGTTCAACTTGACACCAACAGTGCAAATGGGAGAAGGCAGACATGCTTGCCCGTGATTCTATTTGAAAGCAAATTAAAAAGGTATCTAGGTGATGAATCTAAATATTTCCATTTAGATGGGATGGTAGTCATCAGTTAAAGGCAGTCATGGTGCATTCTGACATTTTAATTTCAGGTTCAAAAACAATTATATATGTAATTAAGGAGAGAAGTGTCCAGGCAGCCAAACTGTCCGATTCACACATCTTGTTGGTGTGTGTGTGTGTTTTTTTTTTTAATAGATGTACCTATACACACCACTTTGAGACTATAGAAATGAGGTGAAAAATTGAAAGCTGCTTTGAAAGTTTGATGTTCTTCCTAAGGATGCTCTTCTTTCAAGTAGTAGTCATACATGCAATATCATTAGGTTTATACTTATTATGGAGACTGGACTCTCTTCCATTTTCAGATAGGTTGTTGTGGTACCTAGTTTATTTATTTATTTATTATTTTATTATTGCTGCACACTTGCCTTGGTTCTTTGTTGTGATTTTGTTAACTGTGCTCTGAGAGGCCTTATTTAAATTGAAACTTCTGTTGGAATGAGCTGTCCTGGCCAGGGTTTTTTCAGTCAATGAAACATTTGACCCATGTGGAGAGAATGGAGCAGGCTGCTGTGCAGGAGATGCATCACTGAAAACTGGGCTACTGTTTCCTAAGATGGGGTTGTGTTGTTGTGCTGTACAGTCTGCATGGGGATGCCTACCCGGTCTTGAGAGAGGGCCTTTTACTGCCCAATCGGATACCTGTCAGTTGATTAAGGAATGATAATATTGTGCTCTGAAGGGAGCCCTTAGCAGGCTTGAGATTAAAAGACAGAAGGCAGGACATGTGCTTCTGGGTGAGGAGGAAAGTGCTGATAAATATGTGCAGGGGTCTAGAGGGAAGGAGGAACAAAATATGCATTGCAAGCAAGATATTGCCGAGTTTAATAATCACAGCATTTTCCTGTACAGCCATTGCACTGTTAGCATCTATACTAGCATCTTGGTCATTATAAAATGCTTGGTTTTGCCTTGATTGTGAAGGGCATTCTGTGAAACCCAACTCCATTCTGCTCTTAACAATAAACTGACTAGTCTTCCATCCAGGCATGTCTAGCATCCATGCAAAACTCCAGAATTCATTTGTGAATGTAGGTAGAAGTGTTAGAATAGGTTATTAAAAATGTAGACCCATAATGTGAGTAAAGAAGATTGGAAGTATAAAGAGAGGTTTTACACCTGGAAGTTATTATAGTTATTTAGATTTAGCGAGAATAATAACCAATTGTTTTCTAAGATGTATGACACATTTATGAAAAACCTTGAAGGATAAATGGATCTTTTTAGTATGCTACTTCCACAAAGGACTCTATGAATAAAATAATAGTGAGAGAACTCTCAGTGGATGCTGAATACTGCTAATTGATGAAATTATTACTTATTACACTGCAACTGAACTCTGCTTAGAAACACTATTTTCAGTATGATTTTTTGAAAATGACAGCTGAAATGTAAGAGGCTTTGTATTGAAAGTGAATAGTGATAATTTCTTGATATCTTTGAAATGAAGGATATTTCAATGACAGTTAAAACCGAGAAAAGTGTTTTGTTTGTGGTTTTTTTTTTTTTAAGTGCTCAGATAATGGAATATCACTATGGAAATAAAATGAACTTTTCTGAAATCAATAAAGTAGACTTAATGTGGATTTATGAGGCATTTAAAAAATAACGCTAAGTATTCTGTTTATAATAAAGCAGTCAATTATTTGTGTCAGCAGTTTTCATATTATGTCACATGTTAAGGTTAAAAATGAGATAGGGTGTAGCCTTCACATTAAGAAAAACTCTAATTCTAAATTAAATCAGTATTGAAGAAATAATCAGTGATTTACTGCTCAATGCAAAAATGGGCATGAGTACCAGATTTGCCTTTGGTTTAGTATTGATGAAATTAAAGCCTGCTGTCTTCCATAGTGTGTCTAGTTAGGTCTATATACTAATTCTTAAGGGCTATTATCTGTAATTGGTGTGAGGATGTGTGCCCGAAATATCATGTGTAGTGTAACATTTTGGAATATAATTACAGGTGAATACGAGAGCTGATTTTAGCCTTCTTACAAGTCTGTTCATCAGTCCTAGAAGTACACTCCCTTACTACTCTTGACAGTCTTCAGAATCAGTCCGCTTGTGCAAATTCACACACACACTTGCATGTGTGGATGTGTGTGTGTGTGTGCTGATAATAGGAACACAAGATGGGAGACGTGAGGTGGTTCCCAGAATTTTCTGCTTCCATTTTAAAGCTGTGTTTGATATTGCCCTTTTTTCAGCTCCAATTGAAAATGCAAAATTTAAAAGATTTTAGTTAGCTCAAACATAGCTTTTCAAAACAGATGGAAGTGAGAAAGTGACAAAAGAATTGTGAGCGGGGAAAAAAAAAGCAAACAAGATAACCACAACAGAAGCTGTTCTAGGATGCTGGTGATAAAATGGAGAAATGAAATGAATACAGAACAGAAAAAAAATAAAAATATTATCTCTTCTCAAAATATCTGCAGCTGGACTAAAATGTCAACAGTAACCAATACTATTGACTGCTGAAGGGCCAGTTCTCTTTAGTTAGGATAGGATACGATAAGAAATAGTTTCCAGAAGACTGTAGAAAAAACCCTGCTTCTTAAGTAAAGCAGAGTAGCTTGCATTGTGCTAAATGTTGGCACCAGGTGAGGAGATAAGATGAATTGATTTAGGAACACCAAGAAGTATTTAACTCAAAAGCAAAGTTAGATAGTTTTTAACTCCCAGCATAATGTTCTCCGTGCACTTGATTAATGAGCCCTTCGTCAAATATACAGAAGCAGCTTGAGAGCTGGGTCAAAACTCCTTTAGTACTGGAGCAGTATCTGCTCTCTGATTTGCTTTTCTCATCTTAGGTGAACAGCTAATCAGTTGAATTTCATCCAGGTTTGCCACCCATCCTGTACAGTGCAAGGCAGGAACATGGGGATGAAGGTCTTCTTGTTCCAAGGTGACTCCAGTAACAATTACACTGTTACACAAAAGTGTTTTTTCTTGTAATTACTTGTGACGGCTTCCCCCTCGTTCTCCCTGTTTCAAATGGAAGCTAGGGAACTCATGCGTTTGAAAGCCAGTAAGTGTTTGAACTTCGGTAGTTTCAGGCTGAGAACCATCATCCTGGGGGCATGCCTGTGAGGGGCCGCCAGTTGATGTGTCAAGAGGGTGAGAGAGAACAACTGTTGTGTTCTTCTCGTCTGGTCGGTGTTTTGTCACACTGAGCTAATGTGCCCTGCTTGGCATACTGACAGCCGTGAATCCCTTCCTCAGGTGCTGTGAGAAGAAGCTTAACTGGGCATCTAACTTTCACTTCTGGTGCTAATCATCTGCCTTATTTTACAAAACTCACCTGTCTGTGAATGTAGGCCTTTGCTCAGGAAAAGGGAGCAAACAATAGCTAGAAAAAGAGCTGACCTAAAGTCAAGTGAGAGGCTCAACGTGACTTGGCAATGTGTGCCTGCAGCCCAGAAAGCCAACCATATCCTGGACTGCATCAAAAGAAGCGTGGCCAGGAGATCAAAGGAGGGGATTCTCTTGCTCTACTCTGCCCTTGTGAGGCCCCACTGGAGTACTGCATCCAGCTCTGGGGTCCCCAACATAAAAAGGATGTACCTGTTCCAGGGAGTCCAGGGGAGAGCCAGAAAAATGATCAGAGGGCTGGAGGACCTTTTCTATGAAGACAGGCTGAGAGAGTTGGCGTTGTTCAGAACAGAAGGCTCAGGAGAGACCTTAGAGCAGCTTTTTGGTACCTAAAGGCGGCCCACAAGAAAGCTGGAGAGAGACTTATTTTTACAAGGGCATGTAGGGGTGGGACAAGGGGGTTTGGCTTTTAAAGTGAAAGAGGGTGGGTTTAGATCAGATATTAGGAAGAAATTCTGTGCTGTGAGGGTGGTGAGGCACTGAAACAGGTTTTCCAGAGAAGCTGTGGATGCCCCAACCCTGGAAGTGTTCAAGGCCAGGTTGGATGGGGCTCTGAGCAACCTGGTCTAGTGCAAGGTGTCCCGGCCCATGGCCAGGGGTTGCAACAAGATGATGTTTAATGTCCCTTCCAACCCAGAACATTCTATGATTCTATGAGGTAGAGACTAAATCCACATTTCGGAAGCCGTCAGGCACAGAAGAGCAGGAAAATAATTAAAGCACCTATAGAACAGTTACCTGGATACTTTTCATTTGCATAATTTCTAAATAACGTTACTTCTGTTACTCTGCAGTATGTGCTACTGCTCATACCAAACCACAAACAAAGGGATGCTTGTTAATATTTCAATTCTAATGGAATGATAGCTTTGTGGTCTTGTATCTTGTAGTCTAGGAAAGAAAACTTTGACCTGTTATCAAGATGGGAATTTTATTTTTTGAAAGTCCAATACTTTAATTTTCAAACTTGAAATCCAAAGCTTCAAAATCATGACAGTATTTCTATAGGAGAAATACTTCACTATAGTTTTAGAAAACCTTAAAAAGGATAAAAATACTATCTCTTCCCTCTTGTTTAGAGGATTCACAGCAGAGATACAATTTTGCTTAATAAGTAAAAGAGTTGGAAAAAAATGCTGCTGCAATACAACACCCTTTATAAAGTATTTTAAAAATAGGTTTTCTGGTATAACAATGGGACAAAGTATGATAGATCAGAATACAAATATTTACTGGCATGGTTTTAGACTGGGCAGCCTAATCTGATTATCACCTCTGCCTCCATCCTGCACTTTCATCAGTATTTGATGTCAATAAGATTTAAAAATCAAAATTGTAAGATTGAAGAACTCCAAGGAATCCCCTTGTATTTCCTGTTGTCAGTTTATGTTCTATTGTCATCTATAATGCATGTGATTCCCCATGTATTTACAGAATATCACATTTCTTTGCTTAAAGGTGTTAATATCACTGTGTGCTTTTGCAAAAGAAGACAAAGACACTGTAAAAGGAAAAGGGGAAACTGGCAACAGTTTCCTCGTGCCTTACTTGCATCGCATCAAATCTTGTTTCTTGAAAATTGGCCGTGGGTTTTGCTGGTTTTCTTTTTTTTTTTCCTCTCCAATTATCAGACATTTAATGATATTTTAAAATGTGACTTCACATATCAAACCCTTATTGTTTATAGTGTACAATTAACAAATCCGTCACATTTCCATTGTACTTCTAGATGCTGATTATTTTTTTCCCTTTTGATTTGAATACTCTGATGTGTACACAAAATTACTAAAAAATCAATAGTTCCGTTGCCAGTTTTGTATTTTATCAAAGTATTTAACAGTTGCTACTGAAATTTTTGTAGAGGTTTGCACACTAGTCGCACAAAGGTAAGTTTACTTGTTACTTCTTCATGTTGCAACAGATTTAGAATGTCAGTACTGATAGATAGTTGGCATGTTCTTGGTACAAATACAAATGTTCACATGTATTTGAAGCACTGAATGTACTAGATCTTTTGGATGTATATTGTCACTTTCATCCTTGAATTTCAAGTTCACTTATTGGACTTTAAAAATCACCTTTTAACAAAGTTCTCAGAACATTGCTTTGTTCAGCTAAAATTAGTTCCGCTGATTTTGCCAAACATTAAACTTAGGCAGCAATAACTTTGCTTATTTCTCTCTTGTGATCAAAATTTAGTAGAGCGTTCACCTGTCATGAGCTGACATGTTTCTAATGCAAGTTCAGGTTTTGGTTAAGCAAACACCCACAATTGAGGGTCCAGTTGCAAGGTTCAATTATGGTGATACAGTGGCCTATTTTTGGTTTTGGCACAAAGTTTATTTTCAAAGGCCAACTGAGCTTGTTTTCTTTCTCAATCTTTTTGTCTTCCTGTAGAAAAATAGAAGTGAGGTGTAAGTGTACATGTATGATAATGATCCTTTTTGGCATGATCCTTTTATTAAATGACACTGTGTGAATGAGCAGTTACCAGATGACATTTGTATTCCTCATGTAACAGAGCAATTTGATGTGCAAGCAGTCGAGACGTGGATCAGTTTTATAGTGAGGAAAACAAAAACTTCTGTTATGCCTGTGATACAAACCTAATATTTTTCTGAAGCTTTAAGTTTTGATTTGTAAAGAAAGAATATATTTTTGCTAGGAAGATGAAAAGAGGTAACTTTGGGCATAGTGGGCTTGACAGACTGTGGAGACCATGCATGTGGTAGCTTCTAATGTAACAGCATTCATGAAGCTAAGAATCAAGACTGTGACATGACTTGCTCTGGGGGTGTTTTTGCACTTAGCCAATTGGCTGGATGGTTAAAGACCATCCAGTTAGAGGGAAAAAATATTAAAATGTTAACTGTATGTGTAGAAGGATAGCTGCACCAAATTAAAACCTTCTACTGTAAATTAAGTACTATTTTAGACAACAAAATGAATACATAATAGTGAAATCAACTCTGAGTAAATGTACAAGAGCTGTGCTCAGCCACGCCTTCTCTGAATTTGCTGTGTGGAGGCTAGTATTTTTGGACGTGGTATATTGTTTATAGTGTGAAAACATGATCCTATCACAGAGAAGGGAGAAGCCTCAGAACTGATCTTTGGTTATGGCAAAATTTGAGCCTACTTTACGCTGTGTGGTTTTGATGTATATGTGCTTGTGTTAAACACATGAATAATTCACTGAATGCTAGTACTACTTGGGTACTTAAAGTAAAGCACGGAGGGTGGGGATTCGCTTTAGTTTTCCCTGTGAGGGTCAAGGCACTTGAGCAGAGATTAGTTGTGTCAAGGAGGTAGCATGCAGAGTTTCCAGCAGTGTAATTTACCACCCAGAGCTCTTCCCATAGAGGAGAGTGGTTGGTATCTAAGGGAAACAAGTAACTCTTCTTGTTTCTTATTTTAATAAACCTTTTAGAATTTACAGTAATACCTAGCACAAATGCATTGCTGAGTTAGAGAAATCAAACTCCTAATCTGAAAGTTAAGGTATCAACAAGATTAGGTAAACCATGTTTAGGATTGTGTAATTTTGCTACTTTGTTAATCTGTAATGCATTAACTTTGCTTTTGTAACAGAAAGTGCACTTTTGTTAACTCTATCTAAGACTTTCCTGACTTTTGTGGGAGTGATTTAGAAAACTGCTCGTTTGCTTAAGACTTAGTATTTATATACTGCAGGGAAATCTGAGGACCATGAAAGTCTGTAGTGGTAAAACCATTTTGAAAATCCTGTTGTTTAAGTATCTAGTAATGGATCTAGGACTACACCCCTAGGATACTGGCATGCTTTGATGAGTAAGGTAAATAGTCTTACTCTCCCTAAATATTTGAGGCTATGTAAGGAGTGCAAGAAACCAGAAGGGTGTTTGTTCTGATATAGTAGCAGTCTGTCTTATGGGGAAATGTAAAGCTATGTGGACATGAAAAGAGGAAGATATAGTACTTAAGTGCTATGCTAATGACCTGTCAGTGCGCAGCTAGTGCATGCTTATCACAAGATCGTCTACTGGCCTTAGTTCTTGCACTTTTTTGAGATTCTGAGCTTGTGTGGCTCAAAGAAGAAATTAGTCTTCTGATTAAAAGTTGAGTATTTTTCCAGGTGTGTTTGAGCGATCCCTGCCCAAATGCACACCACGATTTGGGGTCAGACCTGAGTCCCTTGAGCCTGTTGGCTTCTCAGTCTCTGTCTCACAGAAGGCTGCTGTGCTACTGCTGTTTTAACACTGGTTCATAGGCTGGTTGTCCATCCAAAGAACTGGAGCCCTGTCTTCCAGCTCTCTGGACCTTGAGGACTGTGGTTTGTAGTTACCATTATAGTGTAAAGTGCTGTTTCTTAGGCATGGACAGAAAGGGCCACCTGGAGAATTTATCCTTGTTGAAAGAGAAGAGGGTTCCACCTCGTCACACTGATATACTGCAATAAAATGGGTTTACAGTAAGTTTGTGACTTTGCTCACACCTGCAGCCATTTGTCTCAGTAACAGAAAATGTATCTGGTAATACACAAAAATAATTCTTTGGGCGTTTCCCTTGGATTCTCCAAAGGCTGACCACACTTTTCCCCTGACATCTGCACTCATTTCACATTTCACTGAGCTTTCTCTGGCCTTTGTTGCCTCACAATTAAACCAGGCCTGAACTACTGTGAAAGCACAGTCTTTTCACCTTTTTGAAATTTTTGGATGACCTCCTAAGATACATTATCAGCCAGATTATATAAATTGTTTGTAAACATTCTCTTCAGATCTTGAGTAAGGAAATACACATTTGACACAAGTGTCAATTTATGGGATATTCTGTCATATGTAAGCATGGGGAGATATTCACAACATTTTTCCATATTCTTTCCATAATGAAATCTTACATAGAGGTGGCTTCTGGAAGACTTGACACAATAGGTTGGTGGGTTTTATTGTTTGTTTGTTTGTTTGTTTTTTGTTTGTTTGTTTTTTGTTTGTTTGTTTGGGTTTTGTTTTGTTTTTTGTTTGTTTTGGTTTTGTTTTTTTTTTGTTTTTTTTTTATCCTGTTTATCTTCTAATCTAACAAGCTCTTCTTTGACTAGAAGTTGCTTTTGGTGATTTGGCAATGGAACTTTCACCTGTGATAGTTAGGGACTTTATAGGCTGCATCTAACTGTTCGTGCTTCATGCAACCTTCTGAGAGGCACAGTAGATGTAAAATGTGAACTAGGCAATTCAAATTAGATATTAATAGAAAGAGTTCATGCCTTGGTCATCTTTTTCTTCACTGACATGATTTCTGGGTCATCTAATCTTGTGAAAACAAATACTTCTATCTTGAGTTCTTTGGCCTTTCACTAAATAACAGTTATAAAATTAGTTTCACGTTCAGATATACTAGAAAATATCAGCGAAAAAGCCCCAAGTACTTGTTTCTGTCAGTGAATTAACACTTGCATAGCTTTGAAATTAATTGTTTAGTGTGCTCATTACTCCTAGAAAAAATAAATATGTTCTCATTATGTTCACTTGGTGAACATATGTATCTTGCAATACATTTAATGTTACTTGCTGTGAGGGAGATTACAACTCTTTTTAAGGAAATTGGGTAGATTAATGGAATGGGGTGGGTTAAATTGTTCTCCACATGCATTCCCTAGCATGCCTATGCTACTCCTGAGTTTTAATTGATGTATATAAGAGAGTTTAGCTGCAGAGGCTCTGTGAAGCAACTGGAGTAAATCAGGATATAACCTGTGTATTGCAGGGTTTGGGCTAGGTAAATGTGCTGTATGCTGAAACAAAGAGAATAACACATGGGACCATATTTTATGCCCACGATCATAGTCTGCATGCAAACAGTTGCATTTTACTTTGTCTTGTTAAGAAGCTTAGACAGTTTTAATGCTGCAACCTGTGACAGAGCCTGCAGATAGATTTTTCTGATCCTTTTTCTGACTTTGAATTACCAGTAACAAAGATGAGGATTACTAAGGACTAAATACTCCTGGTGCAACTCACTGGTTTCAGTAGGAGGCTTTCCAGAAGCAGAGGAATCTGAACTATTGAATTTTTTCCAAACTTTCTGTTTTGAGTGAGGGACAATGTCCACGTAAGCAGAACGCTTTGCTAAGATTGTTACTTTGGGGGAGAGATAAAAAAAAAAAGAAAAAAAAATCCAAAGATTTCACAACATAGTACTTTAAAGAAAAGCTTTCAAAATTTGGATTAATATCACATATTTTACAAAGACAATGCTAGACTAGCAGGACTTTTTGAGGACTGCCTTGAAGATACTGAAGTGCCACCTGTGATTTAAATTGTACTGGTTTTCCTAACAACGTGCCCTCTCTGTCTGCCTCTCCCATCCCTCTTGGCTTTGGAGCACTCCCAATAAGCACAGTGCTTCCATAACTTTGTATTTTATTTTGCTGAATATGCATTTAATTAAGAATCAGATTTAATCTGCAATAGCTTATTTTGATTTTAGGAAAAGGGTGGCTTTATGAGATGGGAATAAAATGTTTTGTGACACTTTTAATGAAATTAAAGTGAAATGAAATGTCTTTACCAGAAATTTGTTGCATCACTGGGGAACAAGTGCCAGATCTGCCCTGATTTGACTGAAAGTGCTGCATCAGAAACAGGACTCTGAACTAGAGAGTGTATTCTATCCTGAGTGACTGCTTTGAAATCACTTATTTGGAGTAATATTAATTCAAATTTTTAAAAATTACTCACTGTGATATAATATGCTGTTTTAAAACCTTTACAACCTTTTCATTAATAGATGATAGTGAAAATTAGAGTGAGTATTTTTTGTGTAGACTTGTTAATCATACAGTTTAGAGTAGAAGCTAAACAATAAGCATCTAATAAGTAGCTTATGGTAAAAGTTTGTTCTCAGAAGCTATGTTACTCTTGGCACAGATCAACATAACCATTTGTCACTAAATTCTCAAAATTTAAAACCTGTAGACTTATACATGCTAGTTGTTCTCAATGGATATTACATGAGTAGTTTATTGCATTTTAGGATACTTGCAACCTTAATATCTATTAGTCACATAATAATAATAATATAATATGCTCCCTTCTAGAAGAGGATGTATTCAGAAATCAAACCCTTCTTCTATACTTTGTAGCTTATAATTGTATATAATTGTATTTCAAAAGACTTAAAGAAGTCATTGTCGTGGGTTATTATTAAAGGAACTCCTTAAGGTAATTTGTATTTGAGGGAGTCTTCTGCAAGAATATATTGGTTTGCGTTCTGTAGACAGGGCACTCAGCTTTCTTCCCAAAGCAAAGTCTTTAAAATAGTCTATGGAGATAAAGGAAGAAAGAACAATTCTTTGGTGGTGCCCCTAATCATCAGCACTGTGCAAAGCTGCAGGTGTAACTCTACTGTGCATGTTGTGCAGCTGTGCCATGAGTCATGTGCATCTGTGTACTTACTCATAGCCCCATTTCTTTCTCCATCAACCTAAATCAATTTCTACACAAATACAGAAGTGTTATATTCTGATTTGCAACCATTAATGATAATGGATTTATACCTACTTTATTTTTAATGAAATAAATGTGGCCATTTATGCAAAACTGTAAAGATATAATTCACAGGTTCTGCATTACTATACAAATAACATCTTTATGTGAAATCCAAAGTGCAGAGTACTTTGAAAAGGGGCATATTATGTACCTGAATCCTCTATTGGGGAACTTGAGTCTTGCCCTTTCAACATCTGGAGAGATCAACAGCTCATCTGGCAAGAATGAGAATTTATGTAGCAGAATAAGCATGGAACTCAGACAGGCAAGATTGCAGAAGTCCAAATAATTCTTCTCACCAGCAGCTCTCACCCTGCTCAGATGACCAGTGTGTTAGAAACTGGAGATCTCAGGATTCCTTTCTTGCATGTCCAGTGGTTTATTTTTGTGCATACATTGTTACTTGCAATACTGACTGTAGGACCTTCTTCTCAGTAATTTTCTTCTTACTGGCTGACCTATCTGAATTTATTTGTTAAATTTATTAATGTCTGGCTAACCATAAGCTGTGAAAAACCAACCAGGGAACTGAAATGAATAGTAAGAAAATGCCCTCACGGATTTTAATTTCTGACAGTTCAGCAAACCCAGAAACATTTACATTACTTTCCCATTCAGGCAGTTAATGTCTGAATTGTTCTTAAACACCAGAGATCTCTGGCTAAAGCAGCCACTTTGGTCAGCAAGCCAAG
Source organism: Oxyruncus cristatus (assembly GCA_013399855.1). NCBI lineage: Eukaryota > Metazoa > Chordata > Aves > Passeriformes > Cotingidae > Oxyruncus > Oxyruncus cristatus. The sequence continues at coordinate 1,562,827 of VXAY01004491.1, forward strand.
ATTTAGGCAGGTAGTATATTATTTAGGTAGTGGGAATATAAGCAATTTTTTATTGTATATGTGATTTAGTATTTTCTGTGCCAGTTTTATTTCAAATTTAATTCTGGGACATGCTGTGCTACGTAGTCCTTTTGGATTTCTGCAACTGTTGCGCTTGGAGCCATGCTCCTGGTGCAGAATTCCAACAGGAGCAAACATATGGGGATTCTTCCGTCCTTGGCTTGCCCCGCCATTTGTTCCATGTTTTAAACCAACTGGTGCTGTACCCAGTGGAGTACATCTGTTACAGTTTATTGCTAGAAATTTGCAATTCATTTCAGTTTGCTAAAATAATTATAATATTCATGGCCAAGCATTAAGCAATTACAAAAGAGAGTAGACAAAATTTTGCTGAAGTTCATGTGTGATTCAGAACCTACTGCCCGGTTTCTGTAATTTGGCCGCTCAACAGTCAGATATGCTCCAACAGTTGAGTTTGATTATCCTGAAAAATTGAAGTATCAACTGAGATGCTGTAAATGACATCCCTTATGTGGATGTCCCTGCTCTGTTTTAATTTAGGAGTGAAATAAATTGGCATAAACCACCACTGAATGCATTTGATTGCCCACATCTTGCCCGCGGTACTCAGCTGGGGAACACCTAGAAATGGAGCAGGGTCTTTACTGCTGGAATTGCAGAAGCACATCCAATAACACCCTCTAACTCTTTCTGAAAATCAACAGCATATAGGCTGCTAAATAGTCGATGCCTTTTTGAATGGTGTACCCTACTTTTGTCTTTGTGCTTCAGGCAAGCTGGCAGTTACTGCATTGGCCTCTGTTGTTGTTGTTTGCAGGTAGAATTTTCAAGTAGGTGAGATTTCTGGTTTGTAGGAAAAATGGATTACCAATCAGTTTAGAGTAAAGCATTAAATAGTTGAATAGAAAGTGACTCCTTCACATTTAAAATAAAAAGTCCCTGTAAGTGTCAGTACAATAAAATCGTAACACAACTGATTACTATTTCATCATTAACACCCAGTCAAGCAGACTTTTAAAATTAGGAAGCATCCTGATATAATATTCATAACCCCATTGTACTCATCATGTTCAGTCTCCATTTCTGTAGGTCAGTCGTGCACTTTGTTGACATACAGTAACCGAGTAAGCACACCCAATTCACCACAGTGGAGACATATAGTGCTGAAGTCCATGTTTTTTAAAGGCAAACTTACAAAACTACTTCCAGGAGTTACAACCAACAATGTGCCTGGTTTGGTTCTCCATCACAGACCTGAGTCTGGATCTGTCTCCTGCATGCCTTTCACACTCATCCCTTGAATTAAATGAGGTCAGTTTTGCTATGGAAACCTGTCACTTGCCTGATTGGAAAAAGAGCTTGGGTTCCAAAAAGCAGATTTTATTTGTTGAGTTACACTAATACAGTGAAAGACACTAAAAACTTCATTCTGCCTGTTGTCAGGTCACCGTTATGACTTACAAGTGTGGCTATATTTCTGAGATTTGTTTGTATCCTTGCAAATAAAAGCATTTTATGATAAATGAGTTAGCTTATCAGCTCACTAGGTGTAGAAGCAAATTATCGTGAGGGGGAAGTTGGAGTTTATACTGAAACAATGAAACATGCAGAAATAAAACAGATCCTTTAAAATGTTTTTGCTTATTTTGCTTTACAAGTATTACTTGGAGTGATATAATGAAACAGAATTATGTGTTTCTATATGCTGTACATAAAAAATATCCATGGAAATGGAAACCATTATTAAGGCCATTAAATATAATTTTTTCTAGTAATCCTTGAGATGTCTTTAAATATTCGTAATCTAAGTCGCGTGGACAATGTGAATCTAAACAAATTAGTATGGAGTTGGTTAAAATGTTAAATAATTGTTTTGGCTTTGCATAGTACTGTAAATAAGTGTGTAAGGTGCGATTTAAGAGGCTTTGAACTTCTATGGAAATTTTATCTATATTTGAATGTTTTCTGTTCTCTTTCTACAGAACATTCTGGCTTTAAATCCCCGAAAACAGACACATGCAACTCTTCATTCAACTGCAGCAAAGAAGCAAGTCAAGAAGCAATGGAAAAGGAATTCTGACAAAAGCTGTTCAGTAAGAGCATTTTCATTATTGCATCTGGAACATGCAATAAATCATTGAGGCTGAAATCACAGTTGTGTGAGAGAGAAACTGGAGTTTCTTGTGTTATTCAGTAGCCATTGCATACTTTTTTCCGTTTTGGTGATTTAGTAAGTCTTTGATGCAACTTTTTCACCTCTTTTTACGGAGTCTGATCCGTCTTAAGTATCAGCTCCTGAGTCATACAGAGCCCCTTAACTTCCCTGAGTAGCTGTCATCAGCTCCATCTTCTGCCACTTCCTCCTTTTCCTTCTGTTTTCCAAGAGTAACACTGGACAGAGCAGCACTTCACTGTCCTTTCTGAGACTTTTAAAGGTGATTTTATTTTGCTACAGAAATAGGGGAACCTGTCATGTGTATCTATTTTATATATAAATAAATACGTAAAGCTTAGATTAAAACATGGCTGTGGATTTTAAATAGTGTGGATTGTATTTTTCAGGAAATAGTTGATTTTAGAATAAATTTTTTTTCATTATAAAGTATTTCTGCCATTAGATATCATTTTCTCTCTAGGTATTTGAATTCCTAGTCTCAGTATGATATTTGTAAAATCCTGTTAGACTTTTGTCTCTTTGATCTCTCATCTGATTAGAAGGTCTGTAATGTCTTCCTACAGATTATGTTAAATAATCCTCTAAATTCAGGAATTTTTAAAAGTAGAGTACTACATCTGCAAACTATTTCCCTTATGGGTATAATGATACTGGTTATCTTTTCATAGTGTTGTCAAAACACTTTTTCCTGTTAAGCAGGAAAATTTGGGTAGGAAATTGATATTTACTTGTAATTAAAAGTATCCCACCCAATACCCAACAAAACACAAACCAAACCTGAAATACCACATAGTTCCTCAGTTTCTTAAAATCATGAAATCCAGTATGACTAACAAATATTTGCTGGGAGGAGCAACCCGGGGTATCCTTAACATTTCAGCAATGCTTTTAGTATAGTTTCCTGTTTTATAGCACTGATTAGAACAATCTCTTTCTTACTATAGCTAATATTCCTATTTTCTTGTATTTATTGGCTTAGATAATATTATAATAACTGGAAACTAATGTACAGGAAAAGCTTCTCTGTGTGAACAGGGGCAATTATTTTGGGATGTCTGATGCAGGTATTGCCCACAACTGTCTGTTCCTGCTGCACAGATAGTTGAGCTGCTTAGCAAGCGGCTCCTGGACAACTGCAGTTTACATCGTCATGTTTTCAGGTGACCTGAAATCAATACTGTGCTGCAAACTCCTCTGTTTTCAGGAGCTGTTTGTTAGGAAGCTCAGGTATCCATGCAGCAGGGCAGCTGGGTATCTGTGTAGTAACCTCATTAGCTGTTCCAATATAAATTATCCTAGTTAGTTAAACTACAACGTACACACTTAACTAATGGGTGTGTTAATGCACATTTTCCAAATCATCTAGGCTTTTAAATCACTCTTAGTAATCTCTGAGCTTTTCTCCACATCAGCCTTGTTTGATTTTTGTATTCAGTTTAATTAAAAACTGTTTGAAGGTTTTGCTGTTGATTGTGAAAGTGCATAGTTTTCTAGAAGTTGTCTCTCTTCCTATGTTCCTGCAGTGAGCTGTACGTGTGTACCTCACAGTATCTCAAATGTTCGTGGATCCCCAAGACCTGAGCTTCTTGGGCTGTGCAAACACCACTGTTTTGATGTCATTTCTAGCTTGTGTGCCTTGTCCAGATTTTCACTTGAAAGGAATTCTGATTCTTGTCAAATATTTTAGGATGATTGTTTTGGCGTAGGTTTACAGTCTAATAAACAACTTGGTTTTATAGTTCTGCAATCCTGCATGGAGATCTGTGCAGTTATTAGGACCCTGCACTGACAGAGATCTGCTCATGTGTTGCAGCTTAGAGAATTAAGGGTTAGAAAGAAACAAATGTGTACATGGACAGATACTACTACCTTCATCGCAGATGGTTCTTATACTGCTTATTATGAATTATTTGGTAGAAATGTCACATAATTTAGTTTACAAGCTATTATAAGAAATGTGAAGTGCTAGAAGAAACTGTAAAGAGCTAGTCCGTACTTTTAGGTGAGTAATGGTCCTAGTTTTTAGAATAGACAGACGTTTCTTCTCTCAGAGACATATTCTGGCAGAAAAAGCCCTGAAAGAATCAAACTTAAATATTTGTCTGGTCTCCCATTACATCAAAGACATTAGGAAAAAATGCTTTTTACATTCTCCAGATCATTGTTGTTGAGTGGTTTTAATAAAAAAAACCACCCACAAATCAACCAAAAAACCCCCAAATGTTAGAATCCTTTCCTAACCTCCTTAAATTAAGAAAGCTAATGTAGGAAGGATGCATTGAGCACCATTTTCTGTTTTGGTCTAAAAAGCCACTGGCAGTAATGTTTAGTCCTGCTAATGAACAGAACAAGCTCTATTTGAAGTCCATATGAACTTTATTTGTTTTCATTTTCTTAAAAACTGAATTTAGCTCTTAGCTTTGGATTCTTTTAAAGCTGTATTGATGCTGCCTTTGCAGGAAGGTGGGTGTATGAAAATACAAGACTAATTAAATTAACAGCCCTCAAAACTCTGAACAAAAGCTGCATCTGCTGAGGCATGCACAGAGTGACTTTGTAATGTCTAATACACTTCCAGATGGCAGACTTACATATTTCCTCAGAATAATTACACTAGTGAAAATTTAACTCCTAACCTACTCTGAGACACTCTGGATTGCCCATTTAATGAGTTCTGAAGTGGAAACTCTTTCCCCAGCATTGGAAAAGTATTGTCCTAAAAAAAGGTTGAATTATGCTTTTGATGAGTGCTGTTGTTTGTTTACTATGTTAGCAACCAAGTTTTGCTGTAAAAATAAGTTACAGATGTAGGTGCAAGATTAGTCAGCTTTCCTTACGAATTTTTAACTCAGAGATACGTATCAGAGTAGGAAAACTCTTTATTGCAGTGTCACCCTCAGTAACAGTGTTAGACCTCTTGTTTTTTCTGAGTCATGTTGAAAAGTGGTATAAACAGATGCTTCTAATCTATCTGGGGGAACAAAGGCTTCTGTTGTTCAGAAGAAATTCAAAGTAGAAGAGTTTTGACATGGCTGTACTAATAGTAGATCTTGAAGAAGGTTACAAAATTTAGATCCCATTAGGTCACCGATTTACGGATAAAACAAAAGCAAAGGAATGAACTGTGGAAACTGAGGAAAAAATCAACCGCTTTGATTTCAGGGCTTTCCTGTGTCCTGCAGGATTCTAAGATTTCTGATTAGTGTTTTTATTTATGGTTTCCAATTCTCTATAATTCCATTTCTGTGTGTATTTTATCCTCACTGATGTGTAGAACAAACTAGATGGGCACACATTGTGTACATTTGCATTGCACCCCACACACTGATTTCCTTGTTTTATGAATAGGGTTTCTAAGCATTATGGGACAAGTTCTGCTTTTATCTTGTACATGTGCATGTTTGTCATTTAAATGAAATTCACCTCCGCAAGTTTATAAATTCACTTGTCATTGGAGAATTCAGTGGGATGTTTTAGTCCAGTATTCTTTTTTGATAATGAAACCTTGGAGTTACCTGCTAGGGATAGGTGAGAAGTTGATATAGACTTTCTTCAGTTTCTACATTTAGAAATAATAGTAATATTTGCTCCATATGGAAGTGTTGGAAATATTTCAATAAGACAAGGAGGGTAAAAAGGAAATGGGGTTTAAATTGGTTTCTAGCTAATTGTCTTAGGCTGTAACAGTATTGATTTTCTGGCAACAGTAGCATTGTTCTTTGTCCTTACATGTGCTAAGCCTGATCAGCGTTGTGCAATAAGAGCTTCTCCTCTTCCATGAACAAAATAATTTTAAAGCTCAGCTTTTTTTTCTTACTTTTTTTTTTTTTTCAGGGGCGCCACTTAGGGCAAGAGTCTTTAACTGTACTATAGTTCTTTCCAACCGTTAAAAAAGAAACAAATTCTTCACCTTGATTTTTTCTGTGAAACCTTAAGGTGCAACTACCAGGTTGCTTTGTGCTAATGATGGAGAATGAGATCTGCAATTCAGTGCAAGATGTAACAGCTCATGTTGCTCTTTAAATTCAGGGGACAAGGGTACTCCCTTGAAACAGTAGTAATAAGTGTTTGCTAAAACTTCGAACTGCTTTTCACTTTGATAGTATTTCTTGGCTGTCACCGCTACATGTAAGTATCTGGAAAAAAGGAATTACTTGAAAAAAAGGTTTGTAAATACCTCTTGATGTACAAATGTCCAAGCTTGCATAGTAAAACCTGTAAACAAAATGATCCTTTCTCAGCTATAATCAGTTTATTACTTGAAGTATTGCCTTCCAGTGAGGTGGAAAAATGCCACGTGATTTTTGTACCTAATCATGTATCGTGCTTACAGAATAATCAAGTTAGCATTTCACAAATAACTGATGGGTTGAAGCAGAAATAGTGCAAATTGCAAACAAGTAGATATGAAACCCAGTTCACCCAAGGCCTGAAATCAGGAACCTTAATGAATAAATGCTTTTTCAGTGAATAATTTGTCCATTTCTAGACATGTATTGATGAAAGATTCTATATTTATAAATAAAAAATAATCTCAAATATTGTAAAATAGAGAACACTCATTAAAGGAAATCAACTCAATTATATTTATAATCTAAACGTATAGTTTACCTTTGCAAATATTTATTTTTGTCTTCATTGCATATGAATATGCAAGTTTAGCTCTTTTCTGAATGGATATACAATGGCAGATGTCTCTCTAATCGCTGCTCTATTCAAACATTAATTGGTAGAACATATGTAGAATTCTACTAGTCTGAATAGGTATAGGATAGCAGCAGTCTTTTTAATCACATCACTATTCAACCACTAATTGGTGTGATGATTAAGGGACATTAGAGGGAGCACTTTGACATCTGATTCTTTGAACTGATGTCTGCTCGGGCTGCGCGGTATTCATCATGGCCAGACTGATTTCTTAAATAAAACGCTCTGATTCCCAAATGTGGAAAATATTGCATTAGGATCTATTGAGGTGATTAGGGAATTTGAGAATGGTTCTTTCATTTAACTAGTGATTGACTGTATATGCACAAACTATTCATATGAATAATACATGTGTTACTGAGTATCAGAAAGAGCTGAGAAGTAACATCAAGAGATTTTCTCTTTTCTCATAGTGTCAATAATTAAATATTAATACACATTTTAAAATGTACCAGTTTAATCATTTAGCAGTCAAATTCCTACTCATGCATTTTTTAGATTAACTAATTACTCTGCACTTTCTTGTATCGATAGCATATGCTGGCATTTATAACCATTTTACTGGAATAAAGTAGTTTACATGTTTATATATGATATCACTTATACTTCCTCTAAGAAATGCGTGTTATAGTCCTTAAATTTTATGTTTTATATTTGCTTCAGTGTCTTAAGATATTTTCATTAGAATATCTCAATAGCTCCTAACTTGCCTGACTGCTACAAATTAGTGCTTCTGTGCACGTTTTCTGTGTATCAAATTGTAAATACTAGTTGGTGGCAAGTTGTGCAAAATGCTTTCTTAGTACTGTGCAAAAGGTTCTTTCTTAATCCTGGAGTGCTGTGGGAAACCACCTCTGACCTCTTAACTTCCTCACTTCAGAGTTCTTCAGGTTCAGTCTTCTTCAAATTTGATGTTGGATGATTCCCCTTCTGTATAGCATTACTCACCGATGCTTTTTAGTTCCAGGCGTATTTCTGATCTTAACCGTTTCAAAACTGAAGTGTCGCAGAGTTGCAAATTGTTTGGTTTTGCACATAAATATGACAAAATGAAAAATGCTTGTCTGCTGCAAGTGCTGAATTCTAGGCAAGTCTGATCAACTCATTCCCCTTCGTTACAGTTGAGCAAATCAGAGAGTAGAGATAGGACCAGAAACCACCTTCTGTTAACTTTCAAATTTTGCTTAGCATTATATTGTTTTAGATGTGGATTTCTGTATACTTTTCTGTGGTTATTGAATGGAGATAAAGGTATCTTATTATGCTGGTGTATTGGAATAAATCACAAGAAGACTAGCTTCTCTTTTTTCAGCACCCCTACTCCCACTTTTTTTTTTCTTTGCTCTTGTAAGCCTTTGCTTATAATGAAACCCATACTGCTCTTTCCTCTCCTAGATTTTCTTCTTCTATAGTGAAGACCTCTTTGCATTCTGTTTATTCATATAAAAATATGAAATTAAAAATGGTCATGAGCTTTGGGTTGAGAAATTTCTTGGAGAAACCTGTGCCATTGTTAACGTGTTAGTAATTACTCACATCAGATCTATTTACAGTGTTTAAGTCCTAGAAGACATCTACTCAGTAGAAGTAAAAGGAGCCAGGAGACCAATTTTACTGTGAAGGAACTAGTATAACTTGCTGAATGCTGTATTTTGAGCAGGGCTTGTAGCACTGTCCAGTATTAAGTTGCACTGAAGTGTTCATTGCAAGACCCTGCTTGTAATCTGTCTGCAACTTTGCCATATATTTGGACAAAAAAATTCTGAGTACCAGTCCATGAATTCTTTTATGCATATTAAAAATGCAGTCATGTATGCATATAAAAAACAAAGGCTTGATTTAAGTATGAATGAAAAGGTCTGGCAGAAAAAGCTCGGTCTTTTAAATAGTCATGATATTATTACATTTTAAAAAAACACTGACATCCTCCTGCTTTGAAGCAAGGAGGTGTAGTAGGCTGGGGATTGAAAAAGCATATTGGTGCAACAGAGCTGTCCAGGAGTTTTATAAACCTTATCTTGACCAGCTTCTGTTGCATTTTCATCACAGTGTACAGTCCTCAGGTGCAGAGCAGATAACTGCCTCATCACTCACTGCTCCTTTGCTTTCAATATTCAGTATTCTTTACCTATGGTAGTGTCCTGGTTTCAGGAACTCTGAAATTTTTGGTGATGAATCTCAGGAATGATTTTAGACCTTCATAATGATTTCTTTATTGGTTTATAAACTGATACATTGATTGAATAAACTGTTGAAAATAGACTTAATATCCCACTGGGAACTGATGATCTTTTGGGGATTCCTCAGTATGCAGAGATGCTAGGGACTTCTTGTTGAGGCATATTCCCTCAAGTCTTTCTGGCTGTTTCCCTGTTCCAGCTGTCTTCAAAATGTTACATATTTGTGTTTTCTGCAGTCACTTCTTCCATCCCCAGTCACTCCTGATTCATCAACAATTGTCTGGAACAATCATTCACTCAACAGAACTTTCTGTTCTCACACTGAGAACAGGACTAAACCTACTCTTGCTTAACTGCTATCTGAAGTGGAATATATTTTCTTCTATAGAGCTAAAGATCCTACCACTTGCATTCCATTTGGAAGTTATCAAGCTGTAATTCATGTCTTCGTTTTTTCCTAAAAAAACCCCAAGTTGAAGTTTTCTTGTTCATGTACCATGTGAGAGGAATGTTATTAACGTTGCTAAATCAAGTAAACAAATTAAGAAGCATCCAAATAACTACCTGTACAGTTCCTTTAAAGGATATGCATTATTCAGAAAGGGCAGGTAAAGTGTACAGATGGTAAAAAGATAGCAAGCGTAAAATCGAAACTTTATGGATCAAAATCACTTAGGAGAAGGGTAATAAAGTTGTTTCTTGTGTGCTAAGAATATCCTGTAGAGTTTCCACACGCAGGTTTAAATTTGGGCATGGTTGTAAATAGAAATCAATCATAAAAATATAGGTTTAGGAGGGATAGTGAGAGAATTTCTGGATCAGGACAGAGTGAAATCCAGCTAGGTATTTCTTGACAGGTATTTGCATAATACACTTCTAATAACACATGATGTTGGAGCCTTCTTATTCTTGTTAGTGTTAATGCAACAAAAAGTTTTTCCTAAAATATACTGTATTTTATTTGCTGAAAATCAAATTATCATCTCCTTTTACTACTAGAAGAATAATTGATGATTATCATTCTCCTTTTTGTATAAAATCTGTTATAAAATTTTTCATATATCTCCATATCAATCTATCTATCTGTGGATGCCCCATCCCTGGATGTGTTCAAGGCCAGGTTGGGGGTCTTTTGGGACTAGATGATCTTTAAGGTCCCTTCCAACTCAAACCATTCTATGATTCTTGATGATGAAAAGATGATGATTCATGATGATGAAAAAAATTTTACAGTCTTTCAGATGGAACCTGGTTAGCACCAATTAGAATGAAATAATTTCTTTACCTTACCACTGAACTATTGGACATGTGCTGTTCCCTCTGAAAGTATTGGGTTATCTTGTATTCAATTTATGACCTAAATCATGACCCTGCTCCTTTGATTACAATATTCAGTATTCTTTACTTATTGTAAAGAATACTGTTTGGCTTGGTTTTAAAATTCTTTCCTTGTCTCTTAAAATGTCTGATATCTCCTCCTTTCCTGTTTCCCTTATTCCACCAAACAGTTGAAACCATTAGTACATTCTTCTTTTCCAGTTATCCAAATCACTGGGGTCTTGGGTGAGTCATGAAGCATCTTGATTCAGGTAATTTTTTGGTGATAGCAAACAAACTAGGGGTTGTTTTTAAATTAGTTGTGCACTCACTGGATATTTGTCTTATCTAGTCTTCATTTTTAATTGGCTAATGAAAATGTGCTGTGGAATACTTAGAAAAAAATTTATTCTAGATTTGTCCTATGTATCATGACAGTTGTTCATGAGTTCACCCATCCTCTTAAAGATAGAAAATAAGATTGATTTAACATTGTTTTTACATGCCCATGTTGGTGCTTTTTATATCACTTAATTTTTAATAGATGTACTCCATTTTCTCTGTCAAGGGATGTGGATTGATAGTTTCTCTCCTTTTTTTTTTTTTTTTTTTCCATAAAGGGAAGCATTATGTCTGTCTCTTCTGACCTTTGGGAACCACAAGCCTTCAGAGTCTTTGGATGCAATTGGTAGTGGTGTGTACATTGCTCCAGTTCGTTCCTTGATGACTCGTTGATATATGAGCTGCATCTGTCTGATTAAAAAGAATGAATTTCCAAACCTCTTTTTTCCATGCTCAAACCTGCAATCCCATGTTCTTGCTAAAAATAATTTTTAGTTGTAGTTATGGCTATACCATGCTATCTTCACAAAAAGAGTAGGGAGAGCTGTTGACTCTTCATCACTTGTTATTTGCTCTGCTGTACATAACCTGTACTTCTTTATTTTCTTCTTACTTCTCTTGTATATAATACTATTTTCTTGGTATTTTTTATAATTTTTTTCTTCTTCCTTGGTAATTGCAATTTACATTACTTTCTGATTTTATTCCGCAGTGTTTGTGTTGTTCATTTATAATTAAAAATGTATCTACTTAGGTATGTGTCATAGTCTCCCTGCTTTTATGATTTTGATTTCCAGGCCATGGGGAGAGACATGGTATGATCATAAAGCTGTGTTAAGAACATTGTTTTGGGTGGGTGGGTTTTTTCTTTGTGTTTTTGGGCGGTTTGTTTGTTTGTTTTATTTTTAATGCTTTGCTCAAGAATAGTTTCCCTTTGTGAATTCTGTAGGGTTTGCCCTCTCTCCTGCTTGCCTTTACTGAGCAGTATAACTCTCAGGAGACATACCAGAATGATCCCTGACTCTACTGAAATTATATTTTCTGAAGTTCATCCATCCTCATTCTTTTCTCTACCATCCTCATTCTGTTACCCTCACCACTTTCTGTACCTGGAATTGATTGTGATCTATTACACAGGTAAATCATTGATAGTAAGACACTTTGACTTTTTATATGCAGCCTGGAAAACCACAGATCCTAATAATGGTAAGGTGCAGGTATTTTTTGATGTGATAACTGACAAACTTTGTCAGTAGCCGTCATTGAATCCAAAACACTAATGTGGAATTTTAAACAGTATCATCTCTTACTAATTCTGGTATCAATCTGAATGGACTTTAGTCTTAAATTTAGCAAATGGGTGAAGTCATATAATAAACACAAACTATGAAGTTCATCAATCTTTTTTTTTCTTTTTAGTTAGTTTAATGTAAATACTCTAGAAGAATTGCCAAACTTTATTTTATGATTTTCTAAGGCAAAGTCAGAAGTTAAGAAAACTCTTTAAATCTCTGAACTGAACTAAACAGGTCAAAGACACTAATTTTGAGCAGATTCTTATTAATTGAAATGTGCAAAAGTTATTTGGAATTTGCATCCCAACTTGCAAAGAAGAGTTTCAGGCTGAACTGGAAAATAACTTCAAAAAGAATATTAAGACTGAAGATTACCTATAAGGAGTCGAAAAAATGGGATTGATTGGCAAAGCAAGAAATAGAGGAAAAAATGAGAACTTTCAAAAGTCAGGTTGAGTCACTCTGAGTGAAAGAAATTAAAACAAATAGTAAAAGGTTATTCAGCTATATAAAACAAATAGAAGATTCTTAAGCTATCTAAACTAAAAGAAATAAAAGGACAAGGAAACATCCTAGGTATTATCTGAAGTCTTTGTAAATTGTTGTCCTAGTTTCAGAAAAATGGGAATAATACAGGAGGGGGCTAATGGGCAGACAAGTGCAGAAATGGAAATTACCCCAGACAGGCCATAAAGAAAACCTGGAGTGTTTCATCTTTGAAGTCAAAGGGACAGAGCAGTGTCCATAAAAGTATCACAGAAAAACTGACATGTGAAATTACAGGCTTTGGAGTAGAGCAAGCTGTGTGTTATGGTACTTGATTAAAGAATAGCTGATGCAGTTTCTGTACGTCTAAAGATGGAGAGTTGATAGGCAACTATCACTCTGTCAGTCTCTTATCAGCAGTGTGCAAAACTTAGACAACAGATTTTCAAGCAGAGATTTATTAAATGCATTAAGGTAAATCTAAGATAGAATAAGACATATTGGGCTTTATTGTTAGGGATGAATCATGACACACTGACAAGGGTTTTGGGTTTTTATTGTTGCCAATTAATAATGAAGTGTCATCTGCTTAGATTAGAATAGTAACATGGATAAGGACTGGCTAGAGAGGAAATGAGAGTGAGTAGTGGTTAAAAAAGAGCTGCTGGGCTTTTAGCAGAGCTTGTTGAAGGATCAGTCTTCAGATTCATAGCATTTAATATTTTCATTAATGAGCTTGACATAAATATTAGGAGCATGTTACAAGAAAGTCGACAGGCACTGTCAATACAGAAGGAACTAGAACATCATAAAGAACTGTGTGACACTGAAGTTTAGAATAAAAAAAGATAAGAATAAATTTAATAGTGCAATTAGGAGGCTGTACAGCCAAGGGCTGAAGATGAGAATGACTAGGAGCCTAATGGTTGGAATTAAGCAAGCAGATGATTTAGAAATACCAGCTGATCAGAGGATGATGGTTCCATCAAGTGGATGAGAAAATCTGAATGCAAACTGAATGTGAAAGCAAGAGATTAACTCTGATCATCTAAGTTGTCACTCTGAGTCTCCTATATGCTTTAGTGTTTTGGAATGTGGGGGTCTGACTTGGCATGTTCGGGTTTTTGACTCTTTATACCGATTGCTACCTGTTAAAAGGGAATATTCATAGTCTGTAGAGTAAATTGCTTTTAAATCACTTCAGATCCATAGTGATGAGTGTCATTGAAATGTTCATTGGGAAAAATAGTTCTGCTTTCAAGTAAGGTTTTGAATAGTGACTAGTAAATAAGGCTACACACTAAGCACAAATGTTGAAAAGCTAATGAATAGGGGAGCCCTTTCTGTTCTGTATTCTAAGCCATGAAGCACTTCAGGGTAAAATAGCTTCAGATCATATAATTAAAACTGGTTTAGCTGCATATGTGTGAAGGAGCCAAATCAAGTGTTGAAACAGCAAACCAAACCTTTTTTTAGGCGTTTTTGAGGAGTTAGTGCTTGACTGTGCAATGTCTGTGGTTTTTTAATGGTGGTCTGTTATGATCTATGGGTTCCGTTCTTCAACCAACTTTACATACCTTATTTCAACCTTCAATTTCTACAAACGTTACTATGGCAATGAAGTCAATTAATTGTGTACCTGAATATTAGTTTCTGTGCTTTGTTTATCTATGTGGATCATTTGCAGCCTGTCTTTACTAAATAATAAGTTGTAGCTGATAAATGTAGACTGAAGCTGTTAAACATCTTTTCAAGGTATGTGCTGTAGTGTGCTTTCTTTTCACTTACTACTGTTATTCTGCTATGCAGACAGCAAATTGCTTTGAGGCTGATTTATCTATATAAAAAATTTCCAAGCAATAACACTGATTTTTGATGCCCTTCAGAAATACAATGTTAACTGAACATTTTCTCCGTTTTGTAGGTCTGCATCTCAGGTTGGTCCTTAGCTAAACTATGTAGTTATCTTTTGTTTTAGCATTTCTAGTTCTTGACTCCTCTTCCAGGACTCCTAATATCCTTGAAGTTCTAGTCTCTTGTGTAACTGTCACTTCCATCCATTTAAGAGTTTTCTTTCTCTGAAGCTGCCATTGGTTGTTGAAAGGAGTTTTTCACTGACGTGGAACAAAAAAAGGACTGTTAGGGAAACTGCTTTAGTATCTACCATTTGAAACTCAGCCTGGCTAATGCTGAATCATCAATACTTTGTAAAGTAAGGACTTAATGCACATTTGTTTCTAACTTTTGTAGTATGAGGCCAGCAAACTTGTGTTTTGACGAAAAATGGTGGGGGGAAGCTTTGATTCACTTTCACTTCTGTCACATCTGAAATAATTAGAAATAATAAATATTGACAGTCTTTTAAGTTTGGATCTGTAAGTTTTGGGGACAAACTTCACAAGGTGGTGAAGGGCTTTAAGGGGAAGCTGTGTAGGGAACTGCTGAGGTCACTTGGTCTGTTCAGGCTGGAGAAGAGGAGACTGAGGGGAGACCTCACCGCAGTTACAACTTCCTTGTGAGGGGAAGAGGAGGGGCAGGCACTGATCTCGGCTCTGTGGTGACCAGTGACAGGACCTGAGGGAATGCCCTGAAGTTGTGTCAAGGGAAGTTTAGGTTGGATATTAGAAAAAGGTTCTTCATCCAGAGAGTGGTTGGGTGCTGGAACAGCCTCCCCAGGGAAGTGGTGACAGCACCAAGGCTGACAGAGTTCAAGAAGCATTTGGATGATTCTCTCAGGCACAGGGTGCGACTCTTGGTGATGGTCCTGTGCAGGGCTATGGTTGGACTCGATGGTCCTTGTGGGTCCCTTCCAGTTCAGCATGTTCTGTGATTTTTCTGTGATTGTCTGATAATTCCACTGCATTTTTGGCAATGCTTGGACCATTTTACCTACCCTGTACAATCTGGAGGCTACCTACTGTCTTTTCTTTAGTGTAAAGCTAAAGTGTAAAGGTGAAAGCAAATGAATCTCAGCCAGCAATGCATACAAGTAACTATTTAAGAATTGGTTGAATTTAACACAAATTTCAATTGCATAAGAAGTAGTATTTGTATTCTGTTTCTCAAAGATTGTAACAGTAGTAGTGTTAATGAACAGCAGTAACATGTAAGTTGTGTGTGTTTTACAGAGTGCATGAGAGATAAGAGGGCAGTGTGCATCAGAGTTATGTGGCCATTTCTTGTGCTGGAATAGCAGTACTGTTGCTGATGCTTTCTCTGGAGTTTTTCTTTCCCATTTATGTTTTCTTTTGCATTTATTTGTCAGTGAATGGACAAACCTTGCGAGAAGGATCTTGCATATATTTGTAGCAATAAGTCTGAACAGCTCTGTTGCCACCAGGGCTCTAGAAAAGCTGTGGAGAGGTACAGGGTGTTGCTAGGCAACACCGCATGGCCACAGATAGTATTTTTCTTTTAAGTTATTTATTCTTCAGTTTGAGTGTGTCCTGCTTGGAGCCATTTGGGTAATAGTTAAGCAAGCACATAGAAATCAGAGAGCTTGCAGGAGTGGAATAAAGGAATGCACTATAAAAATATAAGAAAGGAAAAGCCATGACACATAATGAAACAGACCAAGAGACATAAAATAATTAGTGAGGACTAGGGAAAAGAAAGTAAACAAGCAGGAGGAAACAGAGCAGGAGAGAAAAAACCCACCAAATGATGGAGGAAAAAAAAAAGGTAGGGCACTATTGAAGAAAAATTAAAAATTGAAAGCTCAAACAGTGTATACACAAGGGAAACAGGGAAACTGCTGCATAAGAATAGGAAATAAAAATCAGATAAAAATTGCTTCAAGAAAAGGGAGAAATTCAGTAATCGTGTTAAAAGAATAATGATTTTTGTTTCTTTTTGATTTGCGTCATCCTATTCTTTCCTATTGCTCTGTTTGCACATATACAATAGTAGTAGTGACACTCAGGAACTGGGGACTGATTATTAAGTCCAATATGTTTTCCAGAGAGGAAAAATAATTTAAAGTAAGAGTTTCAGTGTGTCTGTTTGAAAATAGCCTTTTCAAAATTAGGTTATTACGTTTTATTGAAAAAATGTGAGTGATTATACTAAAGGTACTAGGTTAAACTCTGAATGCACGGAGGGAGTGGATTGTTCATACTCTCCATGTTAAGCAGGGGCAGATCTGTCCTGTGCAGTGTTCTGGGAACTGAAAGCCCTTCACTTGCAGTAGTTGGAGCCATTTATAGGCTTGAGTAGCACAGCCATGTGAGAAAAATGCTGTGACAGAGCCAGCCCAGCTGAGAGATCCATTTTATTAGCTCAGCAACTGTGCTACCTAGCCCAGATGTCTTGAGCGCTGTTTGTAGGACATGAAGAGTGCTAAGTGCTAAGCTGAACTCAAAACAAGGAGCCTTGCATCACACTCCTCTTCTGGTCAATCTTGGGTCCTCCATATGTCCCTGCTTGCTTGGGAATTGCTGGGAAGGTGCTTGCTTAGTGCTTTGGGGAACGCTTGTATTGTTCACCTCAGCTTGAATACAGCAATTTTCAGGAGGCTGACAAGAAGGGGGATACAGTAGTCTGAGCTCTCTGAGGGCAGGCCACAAGGTTTTGGGAGAAGGAAGCTATTCAGATTGACACATGAAAGCTGCCAAAGGAGTAAAAACCTTACAAAGAAGACAGTAAATGGGACACAGAGCTAGAAGAGTGCATAGTGCCACACAGAGATACTGGGTAGTTAGATGTTCTTCTCTCTCACATGGTAAATGGAACTGAGACCTGAGGCAATATATTTATCCTGGATGTTGTTTTCAAGCTACATGTGAATAAACAAGTGTTGCAGCAGCATTCTCCTAATGCTCTTTTGCATGCCCTGCTGAAAAACGTAAGACTTGTTCATTTCTGTTTATAGGAAAGTTCTTGTTCACATAACTTCTTACAAAAAATCTATACTGTTTATTTCCTTAAATTTCTGTTGGAAGATACTAAAGCTTGTTTAATATGCATGTAATCTTCTTATTCAAAGAAAATTACACTTACTTGAGCAGTTTTCTCTAGTTTTTAGTTATGCCTGTGTGTCTGTAAATAGATGACACAACAGATGGTGATAACTTCATAGGATTTGCAACCATTGTAATAGCCCCATACCTCTGATTTTTTGAATATTTTTTGAGAGAGAAGAAATATTTTAAGTATTTGTACTGTCCTACTTTGTTGTTCCACACCTACACCCTACCAAGGCTTGACTTTCCACCTTCTTAGCAATGGGTGTAAGCTTTTATTTGACTAACTTAGCTTGATGCATGCTATTTCAGAATATGTGGTTGTGTTGACTCTTTCTGCATTCTTATTCATGCTTTCCCATATCATTTTGGTTTTTCTTTTTTTTTTGGCGCTTCCATTTGTTTCTTCTGACTCTGTATATATTACAGAATCTGAGGTCCCTATCTTACTGTAGCTGTTGCAGTAAGGTACGAGATACCAGTCAGTGCTAAGCACAGTAAAGAATGCATATAAATATAGTAGTCTTTTCACAGTTTTTTTACCTACAATGTTTAGTAGGTAAAGCAAAATCTGCACATACAAGCAAAGCGAGGAATTCATCCAGTGCTTCTCATGGGCAGGCAAGTGTTCTGCCGTCTCCAGGAAAGCAGGGTTCCATGATGCGTGACAGTGACGTGGGAGGGCAAACACCACCATGGAATCATTAAAGTTGGAAAAGACCTCCAAGATCATCAAGCCCAACCTTTGACTAAATCCCACCGTGCCTACTAAACCATATATAGCGAAGTGTAATCACTCCAAAGCTCCCTCCTCCTTCTTCCCCCAGCTTTATGTGCTAAGCGTGACTCCATATGGTCTGGGATATCCCTTGGGTCGGTTGGGGCCAGCTGTCCCAGCTCTGTCCCCTCCCAGCTCCTTGTGTACCCCCAGCCTCCTCACTTGGGATCCTAACTCTGCGTAAGCACTGCTCAGCAATAGCTAAAACATCCTTGTGTTACCAACAATGTTTTCAGCACAAATCCAAAACACAGCCCCACAGCATCTGCTATGAAGAAAATTAACTCTACCCCACCCAAACCCAGTTTTTTGTGAAAGAACCTTATGCTAAAGCAGATTAACTTCTGCAGAATTGGTTGGAAAATTGTATCCTGTTGTGTTTTTTTTTTTTTTATATTGGGGCAACCACAGGGAACTGTAGTGGATGATGAACACAGGACAATGAAAGAAAATCTTTTCTTGTGGCCTGTCTGAAAAATACTATTGTTGGAGAATAAAATGTGCCATGTAAGAGATGAGAGGTGGCATCTTGGGCTGAGGAAGCAAGTCTGCTACATGTAATTTGCTTTTATTCCACCACACAGGGCTGGACCATACTGTTTCAGGATGGTGTTTAAGCATTTTATTGTAACTTCAGTTTTTGAAAAGCTTTTGTATTCAATAATGGGTTAGCTATGCATGAAAAATAAGAGATATCCTGATAAGTTAGTACTCTAAAATATGTGGGGTTAATTCTTTAGTGTCTTGGTCATTTGGTTTCTGAAAGAGCAGGGGCTTTTGGGTATGTGTTTTCCTTATGCTCTTTGTTGAAGGTCAAGAACATAATCTATTTCTTAAGAGCACAGTTCTACCTACATTTTAAAGATTCTTCCTTTTTTCCCAGGTTATGAGCTCTGTAAATGTTAATTCTCAATATGAATCTGGTCTTTACCTGCATACTCTCATTTTATTTAATCTAATCTCGATGAGTCAAGGGAATATTTGCTTAAGCAGAGTAAAGAATCCCAAGGGAAAAGCAAGCAATGTTGAGGTATGTGAAAGTAATGGGAGGGGAAGGGAGTACAGCATTTGGAATTTTTTTTTTTTCTTAGTAGTCATTAATTGTATTTTCACTATTAACTGGAAATAATATATTTAGAAAAGAATTACATTGTGAATTACATTATATTAAGAATACTGGAGAACTGGAGTATTCAACCATCAAGAATGGGTCCCAGACGGGATCTTAAACTTCTGTGAAGGCTCTGATGTAGTGCTAGGCTCTCCAATAGGAAAATGACAGGACTGCAGCCAGATTAAAAAAGAAACAGTATTTAGATGAAGTGTGTCATATTCTAAGAGATGTGTGTTGTTACCTACTACAGACCCCTGTCTTGTATAGGGAAGCAGTCTTACAAGTGTCCCTTCAGATGCAGAGGGACCAATAGCTTGTTGCAAAGTCCTCCCATTCGTCTGCTCATCAAGTTTAACATTTGTTCTAGGAAAAGAAAGGAAAATGTGAGAGAGGCAAAGGTTTTCCTTCTCCCCCCCCCAAAGTTTTCTCTGTCTTTTAAAGCTGAGTCACAAGAGAAGGAGCATTATAAATAGTCCTGTCTAGTAGCATCACCTGCATTCTCTGCGCCTTTATTATTTCCAGCTGTGCCTCTGGTTTCTTGCGTATCTCTTGTAGCTTTTTATTCTTTTGAGTTCTTTGGTCTACTATTCTTTGTGTTGCATGCTTGGGCCTTTCAGAATGTCTTTTCTTATCCTCCCTATATCACTGCTATCTGATGTGTTATCCATTGCCAAAACACGTGGTGTCTGCATCTGCTCTGACAACACCAGGTTGAATGCAAGCAAGATACCATACCCTTATGTGAACATGAAGGCTGTGATAAATTTGCCACTTGAAATTTGTGCGTGAAACAGCATGAAAGGGAAGTTAGCAGAATGCCATCTCAGACTGGAACATCTTTCACAGCCCCAGAAAGATTGCAAACTAAAATGTTAAATATGTTTAATAAGTAATTAACTTCTATATGATCACCTGCCTTTAAGGATTAAATGCGTCCTACCGGAAAAAGTTTAAAAAATCAAAAATTGTCTGCTTTCACTTCAGAATTTCCAGTTACATTGACAGTATTTCTGGTAATTAATAACAAATAATCACACTCGCACTTTCAGAAAATAGCGTGTGCATCACTTTCCTGGTATCAATCCTGCATTAGCAATATATTCCTGTTTTAAGAGAAAATGTGATACTTGCTTTTGAGTTTATATATGCACTAATTTTAGTGCCTTATAATAATATACCTCTAAAAAATCGCTGAGAAGATTAACATGGTTATGTTAATTAGGCATTGATTACAACCTGCCACAATTCTATTTAATGCTTTTTCTATTGACTTTTATTTGATTACTGACACTTAGGCTGGTTTTCTCTTGGAATTCTGCTATTTTCGATGTACTAATATCTATATTTTTCTAAAAACTTGTCTGGCCAATATGGCTATATCACGTAATGAAAAAAATTATATAACAAATGTTCATGTATTATGAATGACATGCTGTCAAATGTTATGTAAATACCTGAGGACTCAATATATTTTCTGCAGATATTAGGAATATGTATGTATTTAAAAAACCTATTTTTCCATTTGAGCAGCTTGTCGGTTACCAGTTTTAAGCTGCTTTTCCCTCCTGTTTGGAATAAGAACCCCTTGAGAATGAGTCATAGCAAATAGGAAGAAGGAATTTAGTAAGCAGATATTGTGAAGATCATAACAGGTTACAGATATGATCAAACAATTTTTTTACTTGTTTAGCTTTTAAGAATGCTCTTAGATAAAACCCTTTGGCAAAGGGCATCAGTTTTTTTTACTTTCTCAATATGAAGATAGTTTAAGGGGGCTTCTTGTATGGAACACAGCTATTGGCTACTGAGTAACATTAGAATAAATGCAATATATGTAAGTCATTTTGCCCTATAGCAGATGGGTGTTTAAGTCTGTGAGAGAAGATCAATGGAACCATTTAGCTTTTTCTATTGTTTCAGTGTAGAAAGCCAGCCTGTTCCAAATCAAGAGAGGAGCCTGCTAAGAATGTTTAGGTTTCATTGGAATAAAGCACAGTATTATGTAAGTTCACATCAAAAGAAGTAGATGTGCTATTCCAAATTCGTAACAATTGACTATTAGTCTGTTTTTAATATTTTTCTTTGGCATGTAATCCTGTTTAATTAGATTCTACTCTCTTTGTTGTTTCAAGATTCCGTAAACTGGAGTCTTATGTACCAGCTGCTAAAGCAGGAGTTACTGTCTAAATGATATTCACAATGAGTATTTGGAAGGTTTACAATTATACCCTTGCTAATAAATTGTGCTATTTTCCCCAACAGTTTTAAGCACTAATCTTCAGAAGGCATTTTAAAATTAGCTAAAATTCTGTCAAGAGATTTACAAAAATTGTTAGCATGAAGATAATTATGTCACAGTCCTTGGACTCCATCTCTGATTGTGTGCATAAATCAGAAAATGTCAGCTGTGTTTTCCCTTAATAATTATCCTTGCAGCAATATATTACAGTGTATATTACTATTATAATGTTGCTTTAGGTTTATAAAACACAAGTTAGTTATTTCTGAAGTTTTCTGCCGATGAAATAATTCACATTTCTAGAATAAGTGATTATTTGTGTTAACATTTTATATATATATATATATATATATCAATGAGAAGATCAGTTTGGAAATCAGCTTTCTACACTGTTTTACGCAGTCCCCTGAAGTAGTCAGGTTTTTTGTTACAACTTTGTTAAAGGAGATCACTTCTACAGTATGGCCAACATTTTCAAAAGAGCTAGCTATCGTGGCCAACCTTGTGACATGAGTGGCACTTGAAGTTTTAAGGCATTTTTGGACCAAAATTTGAGAATCTTCTTATTGAATCTGTACAGCGTGTAGGAATTTACAGTAGATTCTGTAGGGTAATCTGTTGTTGGAACCTACCTCCTTAAACATAACTAATTGAAATATCAGAGTAAATACTTCAGAATTTGAACCAGATTGTCTCATTTTTAGGACTGAGAAATTTAGGTACAAATAGATTTAATAAATTAAATTCTGCTGCATAAACTCTAGAAAATAAGGACACAATGTACTCTGTAGGAATCTTTTTCATGAATTATAAAGGAGAAAACCAGAGAAAAATTCATTTGGTTTGGCATTAGCAATAATAGTAAATATGAACTGAATAGGTGAGAGCTGTTCTGTCTTTCAATTGCTGTACATTCCTTATGTTTAATACACAGACTGTTTGATGCTAGAAATGTGAGATTAATTCAACCTTTCTTAGAAAATTTTCTAAACCCGTGTGCAAGTGATGCATTCCAAGAATTCGGCAATCCTACTTACCTTAAAAACCTCTCTCACAGAAGAGAGGTGGTATTTTAAGTAAGGCTTTTAATTTGGCAGTGTATCAGCTAGGATAAGAGATTGATCTCCTCAACTTCAGCAATGCAGGCTGCCTTAGGATAGGTCTTACACTGTTGTCAGTGCTAAAGATTTTATTTCTCAACTGTCTCAGAATGTGTGCAGAGACATTATCTATAATACTAATAAGTTTGAAAGTCTTATGTGAAGTATTTCAGGATAGAGTTAAAGTAGCAGGATATGGCTTAGTAAGATTTAAAGTTGATTTCAATGGAAGCGGGGTTATGTTTAGCCCTACTGTATCACAGAATTGGCAAGTTTGAGTTATGGTCTTCTCAGAACTCTGACTCTTAAGCCTGTCATGGCAGAGCAGAGGCAGCAATGCTTTTGTGATTTAGGGAGATCCTCAGTGATCACACCAGGCAATAGAATGTGGTTGGTTTCTGAGCTGCTTCTGCAAAGTTCTGCATTTGATCCAAGAGGCCAAATAAAGAATTGCTTTTCAAGTAACTGAGTCAACAAAGAGGGCTTTTCCATCAAAGACTAAAGCATATACAAGAAAGCTAAGCTGATGAATGTGTAGAGATGGGTTTCAAAAATACAGCTTCATTTTCACCAGAATCCTAGGTTTTTATTTAAAACTAGAGGGACTCTTTGTTTATGTTCTCCAGTTACTTGAGCTAGATTGTTACTTCAGCCAGTGTTAGAGTACTTGGGCTTGGTAGTTACCTTTGTCTAGACTGTTAAAATATTACTATAAAGTTTGTCATAATGTTATTGATATCACTTACAATAACAGAAAATACAGATTTGCGAGCACAGCCTTTGCTCCCAAAGCTTTTAGTTTATTTTATTAACAAGAATAAATTGTAGCAGGAAAAAAAGTGATATTTTTGTGGATATGGGAGGAAAAGATGTTCAATTTGTTCATTAATCTTTCTTCTTCCTCATCTTTATACACTCATTATCTTTGTCTCATTTCTTCACAGATAGTTGTGAATAGCCAGTCTGCATCTCCAGTTTTCACTGTCATGCAAAATCTCATATGATAAATAAGCCATTTATTATATTTATTTATATATAAAATATCTTCCCCCACTCTTGCTTTTTGTTGCATTTAAAAAACTCAAAGTATTTATGGTAGATTCCATTAAGAAGCAGTATTTAGACTTTTGTGACCTTTTTACATGTAGTGGTAGTTGGACTTATGATGATGATGTCCCCGATCGCAACTCTATGCTGATATTTCCTCCTGAACTTCCCAAAGGTGATATTTAATTTAGTATCATAAGTACTATAGATCTGCCAACAGTGATAACATGTAGAGTGCTATATAATTATTGAATCATAGAGTTAAAACTTCTAGACCTTATACCCACAAAAAAATCACTTGGTAGTGAGCCACCAAAAGTAATTTTTTCATTGCTTGTGCTTTGATTTTTTTGCTTTAGCTGCTGCCCAAAATGAAACAGCTTGGAGTTTAATTGTTCATTATACTTAAATGTGTGAAGTACTGTGGGCCAAATCATACTGCCCTGTGCAAGATGTTTGTAAATATGAATTATTTGGTAGCACGGATAATAGAAAGATCTCAGTTTTTACTGCTGATTTAGTACTTAAGAACGTAAAGCTCACCCTGGTCATGGTCTACTGAAGTTTCATCATTTTCCAGACATTCTTCGCAGTATTCTCATGCTTGCAATTTCATTCATATTGGTAGCCATTCTTATAAAATGAGATGCTTTCGGACGATCTACAAGCATAGCAAGCTGGTACTCAGACACATGAAGTGCCATCTATACACCTGTAGCTATGTTTATATTTGCTATTTCAGACACCCTTTTCTCTATCCTCTGAGAGGATCAAGCGTACTTGGATGACTGGCAAAGCACTGGGTATGATCCACACTTGCATACTCTCCTGTTCAGTGTGTATGTACTAACTGATGACGTAGCCCTATGAGGTCGTCTTCCTTCATGAGTTTGCTTCTGGCTTAGCTTTTAGTTCAATTTTTCCTAATAATTCTATGATTTGCTGTCTAGCTGCTGTATACCTTGCATGGGAGTTATTAGGCTGAAAGCTGAGAAAGATAATGTCCAGAAACAGTTCTCAGAAATGGTAGAAGTAAGTTCATTTTCTTGCCAAATGAGCCAAATGAATTGGTACAACATCTATTATTCGAGTATCTGTTCTCTCTCTCTCTTTTTTTTTTTTTT
>VXAY01004491.1:1587745-1618632 GCA_013399855.1 Oxyruncus cristatus
TTTTTTTTTTTTTGTTCTGGGTTATCCGGTTTTGCACTGGGTGTGTAATTGAGGTGGAGTATTTGTGTGTGTAAGGCTACATGATCACAGCATTTTCTTTAGATATGGTCCACCTGTGTTGCTCTTCACCTGATTAACACAGTATGATCTGTACAGACAGAGAAGAAATACAAACTGAACGTACTCGTTTCAGCATTTTCCACGTGGACGGGATCACTTATTTTAGCTTGTACAACATAGAGAAGATTTAGTGGTGTTTGATAAAAATCCTCGTGCTTTGTGATGTGTGATTGTCTGTCATTTCTACGTGCCTTATATCACAAGGTCAAGAGAAAGGAATTATGTGATGCTCAAATTTTCTGAACCTGTCCTGAAGTGCTGGTGACACAGGATTGTTAAAACATGGGCTTTCCTCTTTGGGCACTTGGAGCAATATTCCAAATTGTTTCCTTTGGCCTGTTTTCCTGGAGGATGGGAGGTCTAATTTTGCTTGCACAGATATTTTCTGCTTAGTAGTGATGAATCAAGAATTCTTCATTAATTAATATTCTTGATTTGGATTTTTTTTATGTATCTTAAATAACTGACCTGCCTATATGTGCTTGGAGCTGAAGGTCAATGTATGCTGATCTAAATAATGGAATACTTTATTGTAGAACCTCCCTGTCTTTTCTGTGCAATCCCTTTGAGTTTTTGAGTAGGATTTTGCCATACAAAGGACAACTGATTGTAATATAAACAAAGAGAAAAAATGTCACATTAACTGTGGGATAAGATTTACTGCTACATGCATAGTTCTTAAAAAGGAAAAAAAAGAAAAAGACGTCAAAAGATCAAAATATGTGTAGCTTTGTTGATTTTTTTTTCTACTCAGAAAAGTTTTGTTAAAGTATTAAATTTTTTTAATACAAAGTCTGTAATCTTATTTAAAAATAATGATAGTTAAAATGTTAATTGGACAGGCTAAAATATCTTGCTAAGTCTTTTGCTAGTATCTAATAATTTCCTTCTCAGTAATGCTTTTGTAGCCTCAAATTGAATGTAATTATAAAAATAAAGAATCAATGCACAAAAGAAATAACAATAGGTAACTTTTATTGTATTTACTATAACTATTTTGAAGATGTGTTTCAAAATTAATTCAGATATTAAAAATGGTGAAAACAATATGACCAAATAATAGTGCACGTAATTTCTTTAAAGCTGCTGCATATAGAGTCTGACAATACTGTCTTTAAGGTTGTTAGCAATAGTAACTGTTATGCTTGCAACTTGTGTTTCTATTACACCCATATGGCAAAATTATGCCTCCCAGAGGTAACTTTTGGTATTGGAGAAAGTTGCTGTGGAGAACAGGGGTAACCTATAAGCCTCCTGTATTGATGGATCCTCAAGAGAAAATAAAAATCATATGGAAGATGCAGATGATCAGAGAATTCTTGTTTGCTGGCGTTTCACACTCACTTTGCACAGATAAAAATTTCTGTACTCTCCAGCATCTTCTGAATCAATTTTACTGTGTTTGTGGCAGCAGAAGGAAAGGATCAGGGCTATGAGGTAATGGAACCAGTGACATATTTAGTAATAATTTACAGAATATGGCAAAGTTTTGCTTCATTTATTGTCACAAAGTTGTTGGCGTCATATTATTTTTGGAAGTAGAGAGCTCTCCTATGGAAAAATGTAAAGGTTGAGGTGTCTGTAAACCATCAAGCTTTTCAGTTTCTGTTTTAAAAATTTGATGAAATAGGAATTAAATATGACTGGTTTGTTCCAACAACACTGCATGTTTTATTGGGACAACATTTGTAACTTCCATTATAATTCTAAAATGCTTGTTTAGGTTTCTGTTCCCATCTGTATGTCTATAGTAGCGTTGTAGTCTCACACACAGTTAAAGGCAAAATCTTTTTTCAGAGAATAAAAAAGTAAAAATTCTATAAGTTTTATTATAGAAAATTTATGGTTTCCATGACAACCATGTAATAATATTCATGTTTACTTTATTTCTGAATTCTCAATGTCTTCTTAATGACTCCCATGTAATTAAAACAGAATGCGTAATTTGACATAACATAATGTAAATCAGTTTTGTTTGCGTGATGCTGAACACTGTTAATAAATGTACAATGAACTGTTTAAGAGCCTTACATGGATGTGTCCATTTGTTGCAGAACTGTGAGAAACTGGAAAATAATTTTGATGACATCAAGCACACGACTCTTAGTGAGCGAGGAGCACTTCGAGAAGCAATGAGGTAAGTCTGGGTCACCATAGCAACAGTCACAGATGTGGTAAAGAAAGAGTCATTCTTCATTATTGGGGGAACAAATGAGTTCATTGCCACCATTCAGCTCTATTCTCTAAGGTATTAATTTGTCAGTGGAGAGGCTTCCCTTGAGGCTGTACTTTGGTTTTGAAGCTGCATAAATGTTAAGCCTGACTGCACAGTAAAAAATGTAAATGTTTAATTTGTTATTTAAAATGCTTAAGGGGTGCCTTGCTTTATATTTATACTAAATTGTGAGTGAATGAAAATATTGTTCATCTAAATTCTGTAAGTGTTAAAGCAGTTGTACAATGGTGTTTGAACAAACCTGTGTTTGCTTTAAATTGGATTTGATTTTTATGTGTGTAGTTCCTGTGTACTCTGATTTTATCATCAGATTTACATGGTTTTGGTTTCAATAATAGAATGTTAAAATCTGTCTAGTCATTTATATATTGTAGAGATGTATAGTTTTCTTAATATCCTCATATAGTTGCACTTAATACTTGTTAGAGGAGGTTAAAATTAGTTAGTACATGAATCTTCTGCCATCCTTACCTGCACTGTAGAATATCTGGGTACAGGACTCCAAAGAAACTTGCAAGCTGCAGTGTCTGGAAAAGGGAATGATTACTATGCTGAAAGGTGGTGGAGTTGAATACAGATTTTCTAAAGTAACTCACTGAATAATCAGGAAGATGTTATTTATAGTATTATCTGTGAATCAGAAAATCATAGTAACCTGCACTTTTAAAGGTTTTGAAATTGGATAATAAAATGTAATGATGCAAACACAGTGCTTCATTTCACTTGCCTGATATCAGAGTAAATTCTTACACTTGCACTAGTGCAGTAAAAAGTAAAAACAACAGCAAAACCCCCTGAGAATCTTCTTGAAAAACTAAATACACCTAATATGCTTTGACTGTGTTTCATAATCCCTTTAAATTTATGGATATGTGTGAATGATTTGATTTTCATGACTGATTTATGTTCATGATGCTCTTGCCTCATGTACACTGAGTGTTTGCAAAGGTATCCTGACTTGAAATGCAACCTACCTCTTTTGAAGCTGCTCTCATTAACTACTAATGAACATTTCAACTACCAGTGTTGCAAATAACTGTAAAAATAGTGGTATTCACTAGTGGTGTTCACCTTTCTAATTGTGATTTTTGCTTTGTGCTTGTTCTGTTTCTTATGTTTAGGGTTTTCTCCCTGTGTGGTGAATCATCTGTGTATATGAATCTTTTGTGTAGTGTCAGTAAGTGGGAAGTGATTTAAAATAAAGATTTGGGGAACTTTTGGCATGTGAAGCTACTTTTAGTATTTCCAAAAAATCAGATTCCAACAAAGGTTGCTACTGTCCTGGAGCAGCATTCAGGTTTGTGACGTTTGGCAATACATGACTCAGCAGAGATAATATTTTAAAAACTTAGGAGCTGACAGCTCTTTGGTGATCAACACTGAATAGCAGAGGGATCTTTGGCATTTCAAAGGTCATGTTTCTTTTACAAAGACTGTGTAGAAAATTCTTGTGATTCTTTGCTGCTCATACAATAAAAAGCACTTTACTATCTCATAAATTTGTATCCTGGCTATTTCTGGTAGTGTACAAGCCATTCTGAGAAACAGTTATTGATTGTGAAGTGTGAGAGACACTGTGCAGTGCTGGAATTCTCTTAATTGCAGTCAATATTATATGGTTGGTTGTTTTCTTAGTTGTTTGTTTGTTTTTTTGATAAAGAAAATACCTGACTTACTAAATTAATACTGTTATAAAGTATGGCTTTATAACATACTAGAGCGACACATGAAAGGTGGTAAAAAGGTTAATTTAGAGAGGTATATGCATGTAGGTGTGCATATTTTTCTAAATGTGTGTAAAAGACAATTTTTGCTTCAGGCTGTACAGTTCTTTCAGCTGCTACATAGTCATCCTATTTACTGTGTGGCTGCATTTTTCTGCTTGGATCCCAAGATTATCTGTAGCATATGTAATTCAAATGGTACATTTTTATAGATTAGGGTTCACTTTGCTTTCCCGTAACGACAATGGACATTGGTCCAGGCGTGGGAGGACATAGATCTGCTGACCTTACCATGAGATCCCTGCCTCCTCCTGGTAAGGGACACATGTGGAGAGCGTTTGCACATTGCACAAAAACACTAAAATCACGTGGGCATGAAAACAACCACAACACAAAATCCTAGTTGGATAGCTAAGTGGATATATGTGGATCTCAAATGAGCCTTAAGTTGAGTGGGCAGTCTGCCCAAATCCTCTCTGATTTCCCAGAGTGGTACTACTGGTCTGCCAGATGAGAAATACAGTGAATGTTTTTCCCCAGTGCTCCTGTTTGGAACGAGACCTTCCATTTTAACTTCATCTTTGAGAAAAATGGTCAATTTAATAGGGTTTTCAGTACACTTCTAGGCTAAGAGTATCACTGTGGTCTGCATAAACAAATACTAATATCCAAGAAAGGTCTTGTTCTCTTTCCAGCGCTTCAGTATTCAAATTAAGGATTACATGAAAGTTATGTTTCTAATTTATGTATATAGATGTATGCCAAATAAACTTTCTGAAGGATTTTGAAATGATCATATAAAGCCTATGAACTTTCTCTAGTTCTACTTTACATGTTATTTTAGATTTTGAATGAGATAACGAACTGATAGTAGTTTGCCATTATTCGGTGTATACAGTGGTATTGTATGAATTTGATTTACTTGTGATTGCACATAAAATCATAAAGCATTCAATTCAGTTAATGTTTTCCTTATTTTGTTAATGTACTCCAAATATTTTATTTATTACTATATTTTAATGCAACTGCAAAGCTGAAGTAAACAGTAAAGATACATTAGTGTTTTGAATTAGGGTTTTTAAATGGACAGACTATTGCTTTACGTACCCTGAACGTGCATATCATAAATTATTTGGGTATTTTATGTAGTAACTTGGCAGAAAAATAGCGTAGCTATCTACCTATAATGTCAAGTTGCGTAAGTAAGAGCATTGAGCTGTTGTTAAACAAGGCTCAGTTTGTTTTTAATATATAATCACTGTGAAAAATCTGAATCCCAATCCTCAGTAAAGCTTCATCTAGAAATTTAAAGGAGCTTTTAGATTGGTTTGTCTGCTGCAAGGAGATAAGTGTTTGAGGAGGAGGAAGTGGTGTAGCTAACTGTATGCTGACACTGGTAGTCTTTTCATAGGTGGCAAAACCAGAATGTGGACTGCTGCAGTAACCATTCCTCTGGATAGGTAGGGTAAAGTAGCTTTTAGGAACCTTGAAATCAAAGAAACAAACAAAAAAAGAAGACACCCCCTCCCCCTCATATTATAAAGTAACTTCTAGTTTGGCAGAAATCCAAACTCAGTTGTTAATATCAAGTTAGATGAAGGTAAGGTTTAACAAGTTACTGGGTTTAAATAGCAGAAGGAAAAATTTTAAAAAACGACAGGCAGAAAATATTATTTCCTACTGGATCTGTTCACTGTGTGTACAGGCACTCGTTAGCAGGAGAGAGAATCAGACTTGATGAAATTGGGAGGGGACTGTTGGAGATGATCTAGACCAGTAGTCTCCACATTTTTTTGATTGTGTACCAGCAAAATATTTTTGAGCATACACTCCCAATATGTGTATATTATACATGTACCACTGTACTAATATTTTATGTGCATTATGAAACATACTCAAGAATAGAAATTCAAAAACAAAAGATGAGAGAAAAATGAAATAAAGACTACCTAGTTTTTTTTATTTGTTAATTGTACAGAAAATATTTTCTTCCCACATTGATATGGATTGCCTTGCGCACACTCAACTTTGGAGATGATTTATCTGGACCATCTTTCCTGCTCAGAGCAGGGTCAAGTAGCGCAGGTTGTTCAGGGCTGCATCCGAACAGGGTTTTATATCTCCAAGGATGGACACTTCACAGGCTCTCTAGCCAAACATCTTCACAGTAAACAACAGGAAAAACTCAAACAAAAAAAACCCCAACAGCAACAACACCCTTCCTTTTTTCTTTTTTTTTTTTTTTTTTAAACTGTAGTTCCTTAAGTTTCAGGTTGCGCCTGTTGTTTCTTGCTATTTCACTGGGCACCACTAAGAAGAGTTTAACTCTGTTGTCTTTTTTCCCCTCCCATCAGGTACTTATACATTTTGATAAGATTTCCCCCTGACCCTTCCCTGCTCGAGGCTAAATGTCCCCAGCTCTCTCATCCTCTCCTTGCGTGACAGAACTCCGATCCTATAATCACCTCAGTGACCATTTGCTAAACTCACTCAGGTATTCCCATGTTTCCCTAGTCCTGGGGAATCCAGGACAGGACACAGCACTCCAGGTCTGTCTCACCAGAACTGGGCAGCAGAGAAGGATCTCCCCCCTCAACCTACAGGTAGTGCTCTACCTGACATGGCCCAGCTGGCCTTTCCTGTTCAGCTTGTCTTCCAGGACCCCAGGGCATTTTCTTTGAAGCTGCTTTCCAACTGTTTGGCTGCAGCCTGTACTGGTGCCTGGTTGTTCCTCTGCAGGGGCAGATTTCACTTGTCTTTTTGTTTTGTTTTTTTTTTTTTTTTTTTTCCTTCCCATGTGGTGTCTGTAGGCCCATTCCTCCAACCTGTCAAGGTCCCTCTGAACAGCAGCCCAATCCTTCAGAGTGTCGCCACTCCAGTAAATGATAGATTGCTTTTGAACACTATGGTAGTAATATGTTTTAGACCTGTGTCCAGTGTACATTTTATGAACCTGGAGACAAATGAAGCCATAGTGTTTCAAACAGAAACATCTTATGAATCTAGTGTTGCAGTTGTTTACTCATCAACTGAGTTGGTAAGGGACCAAGGGGGCTCATGACAGTGAGCAGTGAGACTGGTGAGATGTTAATACGTAAATGGGTCCTACTTGTAGGTGGATATGTATACAGTCTACTTGTGAACATTGACTGAGTTAGTAGGTGTGAAAGCTTTGGAAGTGAAAATTAAAGCTGACTATTTTTGTATAGTCTTATTAAAGGAAAATATAAACATAATTATTTGTACTTTGAAATGGGAAAGAGAAATTGCTTATCTGTTTGAATCAGTATAAAAGATACCCAAGTTCCTTTAGAATTTTCTTTTGCGTTCGTGTATGTGCATATAGTTTTGGATAATATGAAAAAGGGAGTGAAGCTTCAACTGTGATTTACAGTTTGATAGAAACAGTTTCTGTTAATGATGATATTCACTGTTGTCTTGACAACTGTGTAGGCTGGGGTTAGTAATAATCAGGCTTCTTTTAATATGGTCTAGACTCTCAGATGTATTTGACAAATAGTTTCTATGACTGGGCAAAACCCAAGAAAATTGCAGTGTAAGAAGTTCCATGATTTCACAAATGTTCATTAGTTTGCAGAGTAAAAGCTAGGAATTTAACAATGTAAATAAAGCAAGTCTGTAGAGCAAACTACAAAATATCTAGTAACCGACTTAGGGCTTTGGCCTGAGATGTGGAACTACAGCTTCATGTTTGGGTGCTGAGCCAGGCAAATTGGTTTTCCCATTTTAAAAGGTATTATGGAGATGCAGAGTTAGAGAAGCACAGACACGAAGTATAAGGAAGTAAGCACAATGAAAAATGTCATGTTAAATATATTCCTGCTTTCCTCTATTGGTCTGAAACTATTCTGAGAGAAGGGTCCAGTGTCAATAAGTTGAAAGGGAAGGTAAATGAGGAGAAGTAAAGGCTTCCAGGTTCCTGGTCCAGGTTTCAAAGATCATCTATTCAAAGAAATTTTTCATGTTCTGTGGAGTTGTAAGTCTTCAGAGGGAATTTCCATATTCCAAAGTTCTGGACGTCAGTAAAGCTTTTGATACTGTCTCCAACAGCGATTTCCTGGAGAATCTGGCAACCCATGGCTTGGGCAGGTTCTCTCTTCACTGTTTTAAAAACTGGCTGTGTGGCTGGGCCTAGAGAGTGATGGTGAATGGTGCTACATCCAGTTGGTGGCTGGTCACTAGTTCTGTCCCCCAGGGCTCAGTATTGGGGCCAGTCCTGTTTAATGTCAGCACTGGTGAGGCCACACCTTGAGTCCTGTGTCCAGTTTTGGACCCCTCACTTCAAGAAAGGCATTGAGGTGCTGGAGCATATCCAGAGAAGGATAACAGAGCCGGTGAAGGGTCTGGAGCATAAGTCCTATGAGGAGCAGTTGAGGAAGCTGGGATTAAGTCTAGAGAAAAGGAGGTTCTACTTCTATGAAAGTAGCCCCTGGCCTTGTGATCAGTGTGCTTATTTGGGACTGAGGGAATAAGTTAAAATTTCTTTTCTGTCTTCTTCTATATTTACATTTTTCTCCAGTGCAATTATTTGAATGCTGCTTAGGGCATGGGTTTTTTTTGAAATTAAATATGATTGCTTCATATATTTTTAACAAAAATGTTGTGCTGCTTCCAAAGTGCAACAACACTGCTTCTTGGGTGACCAGCTTGTGTTCCTCTGATGTATCTATCTCACCACCAACGAACAAACACCCCCTGCCACAGAGGACATACTAATTAGCTGCATCACTTTGATGTGGAGGCTTACTGATTTAAACCCTTATTTAGACTGCATTTGGCTTAGAGATATTCCTTAAAAAAACCCAAAACCAAACTTGCAGAGACTTCTCAGACTGGAAGTGAAAACCCTCACAAAACTGGAATTTAGAGGATAAACCATGCTTCCCTTAGAATTTATTTTCTAGATATCTATCTTGACAATTTTATACATTTACGATATTACTAATAGTATATGGAGATCAGGAAATGCTGCAGAATGCTGGCATTGCTAGTTGCATTTGGTGTTGCATGAAGCATATTAGAAACACTGGAGAACTTCTAGCAGTACTTCTATGGTAAAGACCTAAGTGGCTAATATAAATGAGTTTAATTTTGAGTGTCATTTTGAAAGCAGAGCTTCACTGTCATCTGCAGTGTACATTACAGATCAAACAGATTGCCAGCATCACTTGCATTGGTCAAACATGAGCCACATACCTTTACAGTGCAAGACAGCCCTGTACAAGGATAGCTGTGACTGAACAAGCTGCTCAGGTGCTAGAAGCTGTTTAGTGGCATTAACAAGACACTGTTAAGCTGTGTTAATGCAATTTTACCATGCTCTTTGTTGGCTAACTGGTCACCCAGTAGCCACCCTCTGGGGGCCCAACAGTGCCTGGGATCTGGCCACAATGGAATATTTTCTATCTGCAGACAGACACTCTGCGGAGCTGTAATACCATGTATAGGAATTTGTGACATTGATGTAATTATTTTTGTGATAATGATTAGAACTTTTATTGTCTTTTTGTGTCCTTTTATGGAGAATTAAAGAATTTCATATTTCATTTTGCAATTAAAAAAAGAAGTTCTGATACATGACAGGTCCATTATTTCAAGTCTCAGGTATAACTGACACAGAAAATATTGTCGAACTAGTGATAATGCTTGTCTTCTGCACTATAGAATGTAAAGGAATTGCCTTGTATATTTTTTTAAGTATAAATCAAGAAAACTATAAAGTGACTCATTTTGAACTTGATTGTGAGGTGGACTCTTCTGTTGAGTATCAGTTTCATCGTACCTTGACCAGAAATTTTAAAACTGAAATACATTTCCAAGTTTGTCAGCCAATTGCTGCACATACGTTGTTCCAAGTACTGTATAAAATTTCTCATTTTTAATTTAGGAATTTTAATTATTTTGGTCCAGTGATAGGAGATAAAGATAAGTTAGATTGTTTTCCTTTGAATGTTCCTTTAGTCACTTAGTTAGGATAAACTTCATACAACTGTAAATAATTTTATAAACTAAATACAACTTTAACTGACCTAAAATAGCACATTGATGATGTTCTTGACCAGCAATTGTGAAAGGATGTTGAATTTTTTTGCTATTCCAGTTGGTAATGTAGATTTGCAGTTACTTTATATCAGATGATTGAATTATGCCTTGTAGTGTATATAACCAATCCATGGATATAGAACAAAAGCATTGTTAGCAAAATAGTGAGCAATATAGTAAAATAGCAAAATAAATAATATTCATGGGTTTGGAAACTGCGTTACAATTACTATTTTTGTTGATGTACTGAAATGTGTTTTAGGCAAGATCTTACATGAACATTTTTGATAAAATCTTGTATGTTTTTTATAAGCTTTCTTGTATGTATTACTGTCACTGAATACTGATACTTCAGGTGTGATCTGAGTATGGCAAACACATTGTTCCTGTGTTTGTGTGTACCATTCCCAAGAAATATTTCAGAGGGGACAAGAGGAAAAAAAACCCCGCTTTTCTGTCCTTTCAAGAGACGAGAGCCTGTTTTTGGGTTTGAACCATTTAGTTCTATGATTTAAAGAAAAGAATTGGATAACAGTCAAAATTTTGCTTTTTAGCAAACTGCAGGAGGTGTTGTCTGATGTTGGTGGTGAAAGAGATGTTGAAAACCACTGTGGCAGATGGCTTACCACAAAGACTCCAAAGGTGGCATGCAGGGGATGAGGCATCGTACCTTTCAGTGACTAACAGCCACTCGTCTGCAAACTGTTAGAGTAGAAAATTACACTGCAGAATCTTGAGTTCACTCCATGGGTTCCCACTTCATTACTTTTTAAAATGCAAGGCTTTAGAATATTTCTGAAATTTGTTCTTTGCTACCATTAACAATCAGGAAAAAATGATCTGGATTGCCAGACAGACAGTATATACAATATGGACTACCAGGCTTATGAACATCTTAGCTTTGTCAGCCTATACATTCTGAACAAGGTTTTGATTCACTATATAAGAATAAAAAAAAATAAAAAAAATGGTTTTGCCATGAGTCATGGTTTTCTCTAGATTGTTGATATTTAATTTTATGTTTCACGGCTTTGGATGGTTTAGTTAGAAGGTGAATTACGTGATTTTAAACGATAACAAAAATCTGGGAGGTACACAGAAGCTGGGTGTGTTGCAGCTTTTGCAAAGGAGTCAGATGCTTTAATTGAAGCTGTTGAAGCTCATGCTGTTTTAAGTCATTAATTTAATCCTTAGCCAGCCTGTTGAGAGTACCATGTACCACATGTATTTAACAAACTGCATTTCCTACAGGAACTTCTGTTTTGTGTACAGTCAGAAACCAGTCTGTCTTTACAAATGCTGTTTTAGAGGTATCTGCACTTCTTTCTTTTCGTACATTTACTGTAGTTCTCAACAACCTGAAAAAGCGTAGTCTTTTTTTCCTCTTTTGTGATGTCCTTGGACTTTCTATTGCCAGGGGCTTCATTGAGTACATTCTCTTTGGAGTTCGGGATACAAAGTAAAGCTAAGCGTTGGAGGAAAAAAAATACAGTCTTCATTCAAGACTGCATTATTAGTTAGTGTGTCTTTGTATTATGTATTTGTTGTGGCCAGGTCATTATTATCCTTTCTAATTATGGTGTGTTGTACTGATTTTGGGCGGGCTAGAGTTAGTTTTCTTCACAGTAGCTTTTATGGGGCTGTGTTCTGGATTTGTGCTGAAAACAGTGTTGATAACACAAGGATGTTTTAGCTATTGCTGAGCACTGCTTACACAGAGTCAAGGCCTTTTCTGTTCCTCAGCTCACTCCACCCCACCAGTGAGGAGGCACAAGGGGTTGGGAGGGGACACAGCCAGTACAGCTGACCCCAACTGACCCAAGGGGTATCCCACACCATATGGCATCACACTCAGCATATAAAGGTGGGGGGAAGAAGAAGGGTGGGGGTGACATTCAGAGTTACTGTGTTTTGGCTTCCCAAGACACCAGCCTGCCAACGGGATGTAGTGAATGAACTCCTTGTTTTGCTTTGCTTGCATGAGCAGCTTTTGCTTTACCTACTAAACTGTCTTCATCTCAACCTGTGAGTTTTCTCACTTCTATCCTTCCCATTCTCTCCCTTATTCCACTGGGAGGCTGTGAATAAGTGGCTTGGTGAGGCTTAAGTTGCTGGCTGGGGTTAAACCATGATGTGTTTAGAACCACTTGGCTGCAGTAACCTAAGAACGAGATGTCTCCTGAATGCATCTTTTAGCCTGCACCGAGAGGCAGCTGCATTGTTAGCAGCATCTGGCATAACTTCTCTTTTTGTGTAGTTAGACAAACATAAATGGCTCCTATGTAGAGTCACAGGTTTAGTCATGGCCTACCTTTAAGGTGCCTCTGTGTCATGCTTGCTGACTCAGTTAACACTTGTGCAAAGGCTGCAGGGAGCACGTGCCCAGGCAGGGGGATGCGCTGCTGCTGCTGTGAGTCCTGCTTGTGGCAGTTGAACTCTTCCATGCTGTCCCTGGGATGGCTGGCCCAGGAGCTGTGACACAGAAGCTGTGGGAACATGGATGTCCATGTTGGTTGCTCAAACCTACAGGAGGGAAGTAGGCTAAAAGAAGCATTTTCTGGGAAGGGTTATGTCTGGTCTTAATGCTAACTGTTTTGTTATAGAGACCCCCTGCTGCTGAGCCACACTGCTCAGGTAGACACAGTTGTCTTAGGGTATCTTCTGCAATAGCAGAAGAGATGTAGCTGTTCTAAGG
The DNA here is from genome assembly GCA_013399855.1 of Oxyruncus cristatus. NCBI lineage: Eukaryota > Metazoa > Chordata > Aves > Passeriformes > Cotingidae > Oxyruncus > Oxyruncus cristatus. Next base: position 1,600,584 of record VXAY01004491.1, read on the forward strand.
ACAAATTCTTCTGTGGCCAAAATCATGGAGAAAGGCTGGTTAATACCTCAGAGGAGAGAGAAACACTCTTCACCTAGTTGCAGATGAAATCCCCAGTTTTCGTTTTCCAACACAGGAAGTTGTTTTACCAGCAGGGACTATACAGCATAAATTATTTGCCCTCATTCCTCATTGAATTAGATGTGTTTCAGTAAGTGTAAAACTGACTCCCTGTACTCCCTGCTTCTTTGATCAGTTTTTATTCTCTTATTCTTCTTGGGTGCACTGGGTGAATGAAGACTTTACCTCTAATTTGGAAAGGCCTGAGTAATCTTTTTGTTACTGGCATTACTAAACATTCTTTCTTCTGCTACTGTAACAATGTCATAACATATAAAATTTATTTTGTTTTAAAACTATAACTGCAAACAGGGCTTTGCAATGCAACTTCTCTTAATATTTTCTCTTCTATCATACTCATTTAATTCTCGATGTAGAAGAAGACATCATTGCTTTTGTGCTGGGAGTGCGAAGCCACAAGTTGATAATAGCAACTCAATGCTTGTAATATAAAGTGCTGTTCCTGTAGTGCGGTCCAATTACACAATAGTAAAGCAGGAATGTAACACAGCGATGCTGCTTTCCTGTTTGTTTCAGTAAGTTTAGCACAGCGGGAAGTGTGGCATTCTGCCAAGGTAATGCGTCAAGCTTACAGTTGGATGGAAGTGAAATGGAAATTATTCTAAGACTTTGCATGCTACCTAATAACTCCAACTGAATGTATGTGACAATTGTCTTATGGAACCTATTTGATGTAGTTTCATTACAAGGATTTTATATTTTAATTTTGAGACATTGTGGTATTCTAGAGATATTTGAAAAGTTTCTCTGTAGGTGCTACATTTACAGCATTGCAGTTTTAGTAATCAAATACAATTTCAGTACTGTTAGAGATTGTGTACACTCTTTTTCAAAAATCCTGCTGTATCTTGTGAAATCAGAAAGAACTGCTACATTAATTTGATCAAATTTTGTACATTGTTATTCCAAAAATACCCTTTTTTTGAGGAAAATATATCTAAAAGAAAATCTTAACTGAAAATAAATATATAATAACATGGAATGTTTCCTTTCTTTTTGAAGCCTAGAGAGTAATAATCTATCAGCTATTTGGCAGCTGGCAGAAACCAGAAATGTCAAGGCATCCTTTTTGCTAGTCGTTTTGCTTTAGAGACCTGGGGGTTGGGTAGAAATAAGCTAGAATTTTTGCAGTTGGTCTCATTTTTGACTAGTTTTCACATGGCTTTAAAGCCATTCCTCAAGTAAACAGGCATCACGTTTGTACTGTGGCAGTCAACTGCAACTGTCTTAAACATACGTTGATATTCTTTGCAATTTTAAATAGTCCTCAGCAAAATATATCTATTTCAAATAACATGGAAGTGGCTTTGTAAACTGCTCCATGGTATATCTCTACATGTTTCAAATGTGATGAGGAACAGTCATTGCTTATGGAGCATTAGCAAGTAGTTCACAATTAAGGAGTTAATCTTTAGCCTCATTAGCGGTCTCTGTACAGAGGTTATCGGTTCATGCTAAAAACAATGTTGGGTTTTCACTTTGTGAACCACAGAGAGCTCAGAGTACATCAGTTACTTTCAAACAGGTTATTGAATCCTATCATAGGTAAAAATACCAGCTGTATTGTGCCTGTTTTGATTTTATGATTATGAAGGTAAAATTCCCCCATATCAGGCTGGTTTTTGTTGTTGTTGTTGTTGTTTGGTTGGTTGGTTTTTTAATCCCCACTTCTCATTTGTCAATCAGAAATCTAAAATTAGTATGTGACACCTCTTGGTTGCAGACATTTTCTCTGTGGTAATAAGTTTGGGCTTACAGTAAAGGTAATAATTGCTACTGATGTTTAAAGCTTTCCAAAGATCTTTAGTTACATATGTACATACACCTCTCTTGAGGCATTTCTGAATGCTTTTGGCAGCACTGATCCAGCAAATGGAAGGTTGGTTGTCACTGGCATTTGTTGTTCCAGTAGGTGTGTTTGTTCCAACTGGCTGGAGTTGTTTCAACACTGAAACCTGAAGAGTGTATAAAAGAAAATAAAGAACAGAGGAGATGCACAGGAGTTAAAAAGCCAAGCATCAAGCTTGGCCCATGCTCTTTTTCAGGCAGAAGTAGTGTCAAGTGTGTGGAGGGGGAAAAAAAAGCCTCTGACATCAAGACTCTGCACAGGTCCAGCAAAGCAAAGAAAACTGCAACAATTATTAATGCGACTGAAAAATCATTACTGATATCCAATAGTAATTCCTGCTAGCATCAAGAGCACCAACAAATTCTCCATGCAGTTAATTCTCCATGCAGTGAGCTTCCTGACTGCAAATGTGTGTTGTGTATGTTGTCAGCATTTAAGGGTCCTTGTGCATGAGAATTGGCTCACGCAGTGAGGAGTGAAAGAAGAGTGTGTGTTGAGTGGACGAGGGTGCATGCTGATTTGGCAAAGGGTATAGGATGAATTCCTGGGTCAATAGTGGTAGAGATCAGAGTGCCTTTCTGATGAATAATTGAGTATGGGGTGGTCAAAATTTTCCTCTCAGCATTGACATAATTTGTCATAGTATGTGCCAATATTTAATGAAGAATACGTATTTGGGCTCTTACAGCTGCTTTCGGAGCTCTGAAGTCTCTATTTTTTGATTGTAAAAAAAACAAACCAAAAAAACCGCCCCAAAAAACCAAACCACCACTTTTGAACATCACCTGTCAGGGGTTTTAGGGACAGGAATCACAAAAAGAGGATCAGTCAGAGACTAAGATCATAACCACAGAGTGACAAAACATGCTTGTCCCTGGATATCCTGCATCATAATATCTGCTCAACAACTTGGTTTGCTTTGATGACTAGTGCTGACCCTGAAATGGTGCTGCTTTTTCAGTAACAAAACTCCAGCTAACCACTGAGTCAGTACATGTAACATGCTGTGACTTTGTTTTCACCTATTTCCTTACAGACAAACATACAGCAAGAGAACATTACAGTATGCCTTTCTAACACTGTGCAAACAGGCCTAAATTAGAAGTAAAAGGAATATCGAAATTCTATGAAAATAAATATCATCTTTCATTAATCCAAAGATGGATTAACGAAACGCACACCTACTGCTGTACAAAGCAGAATGACTGAAAAGTTTAAACGTGGTCTTGTGTTTATTGTTACCAATCAGTCATAAGTTCCCTCATTAAATGTCATGATTTAATATTTTCCAGACCTTCAGTTATCGTGGCATTGAATTTTCACCGGTAAATGTGTAATTATCTCCCTGCACTATATGGCATTGTGTTGTCTTTTATATTTAGTGTGGAACTCCTTTTTGACAGTAGTAGTATTGCAAAATAATGTTGAGAGTTTGAAAGGTGATAGGACTGTATCTCTCAGGTGAAGTATCTCTCAGAAGAACTATTTGTGAAAGTATTACCCACACTATTGTTGTTGTCCTAAATACGTCTTAGTGCTGCGTATTTTTTTTTATATTTAAAAATACCATTTGATTATTAACATAGGAAATTACTATGAGAAGGAAAAGAACACTTTCAGCTTTTTTATTCTACATCTTGATTGCATTTAGAACAGTGGGCCAGTGGCACTAAATATAACCTGGTAGTTTGCTCATTTTATTTTACCTTTTCATTCTTCCAGTAGATGGATAATGGTCAGTTAATACCTTTAACTCTATAAATTTTCTTTTTCTATTAAAAAAAGTAAAAAAAAGCAGCGGGGAGGATTTTTTCTCATCATATTCTCTGATTGCCAAGTTATTTGTATGTAGAGGGAAGATTCTTTTGGTATAATCAATCTGCTGCTACCCATTTTACTGCCAAGCATTCCTTCTCTATGGTAGCGTAATGTTACCTAGGGAACAGCTTAAAGCTGACACATACAGTGGTGCCACAAATTAATTTCACAGTTATCAGGATATAGGGTGATAACAACAACATGAGCTACTGTGAAATTACCATTGTTCCTATTGAGTTACAGTGTAATTATTACTTTTGTGGCAACTATGCAAATAACTCATGTCACCACTGTAGGATGGGATGTGCTTTCCTTTCTCTGATTCAGTACTTTGTGCTTCAGAGACATCTTTATGTGCTATAAACTAGAGCTGTGCTTTGAATTAAAATCTAAATATGGTTATATCTTCACAAAAAGAAAAGAGAAAGGGAAAAAGAGAAAAGCAAGAGTCTAAAGAGACTTAAGAGACTAAAAACTGAAATCCCTTGCAGTCTGTCCATTATCACCTGGAATCAGGTCTGCAAATATGTGATAATTTAACAAAAGAATAGTCAGACTGTTATTTTTCCATTACTTCCAGCTTGAAAGTGGGAATCTTCCTTCAGAAAGGGACCTTTGATTTAGTTACATTTATTAAGGGACATTTTTGCGTTTCTCTGGTGCCATTTTATGGTGGCTATTTGGTGAAAGGGACAGGTAAAGAGATGTTTGATTACATTATATATTCTTACTGACAGATAGAAAAAAAAAAAAATCTGTAGCAAGGTTAAGATAGTGTTTCCAGTATATAAGATGGAATGTATCCGTAGCCCTGAAATACCAACCCCAGTAAAAACCAAACAGCTGCTGAGGCTCAATGATGGCAGAAGGCAAGGTCACATAATGTGGTGAAGTAGGCACAGGTGCTCCTTGTAGTGCTTTGTTATAACCAGAAGTAAGTATGCTTTGGGGTCTACAGGTCAGCTTAAACACTTTCAGAAAGGTAAGAACCATGAGGTTTGTTGGTTGGTTGGTTTGGTTGTTTGCTTGTTTTCTGTCAGTAGAATGAGATTCTCAAAAGTTCCTACAGAGAGCTTAGATGTGAAACTTGCGGTTGTGTACGGATGGATCACCTTAACAACTTTCTAAAATTCCCATTTAGATAAGTGGCTAATGCCCAGATTTTCAAAATTGCTTAGAATTCAAGAGCTTTAAATACTAGAAAAAGAGAATACTTTTGAGATGTGCCATTTAGAAAAACATCAAAGCTACTATTGCACCAAATGAATGAGCAAGAGAAACTTGATCTGATTAAGTCTGTAACCAAGTGAAAATCTGTATGTGTATGATAACTCACTATTATAAAAACTGTGAGTGCAAGATAAATTTCCCTGAAGGACAAAATTCTGATGCTGGTCCAGTTTTCTTTCTATTTGAGAATTTAGTAAAACTTCATTGACATATAATCCTAATGGAATGATACCCTCTGATTTTTCATTTCCTAATTTAAGTTCTTTATATTTTGTAGTATATAAAGAATGAAATTGAAGAGAGTGTTTTCTTATTTTAGTTATAATGACTATTCAGATATTCTTTTGCAAAAGAATGATTTTTAATTAAACTTTAAGTATTGTTTTAAATTACAAGATAGCTTGCGGACAGAATCTGTTTCCCCAGTTCTGGTTATACTGTAGCAACAGAAATGCAAAACAGCTTGATCAGCCCGTTTCTGTGAGTATTGACTAATAGACACAAACAACATTCTGAAGGAGCTGTATGTGTCCGTGTGCATTTCTAAAATGTCTGTACCGCATCTGCAGTGTTTGAGCTGCAGTGTTATGCTGTAAATTTGTTTGAAAATACAACTATTTTACCTTGCATGAATGAGCTATGTGAACGTGGTTTTTTTTGAGGCTGCAAAGATAATTGTAGCAAAGCTGTTGAACGAGTAGGAATAAATCCAAGTGATGATGGAATGTAAAGACAAGAGCCATGCTGAGTGTCAGTGTTCCAATATATTATTTTCAGTGTTTTTCAAAATAAGAATTTTCTGAAGCCATTTCTTTAAAATTAATGAAAAAAATCTATGTATGAATAAAAATTGCAAAGCAGTGTGCTCTCTTGCATCAAAGTACTCTTTCTTTAGTTGGAATTACATAGATTGATAAGAAAAAGTCACATCCACGAAGCTCCGCCTTATCTGTATTTCTGAATTGCTGTACCTGAAGGAGGAGCTTTTTAAGCAATAGTTGGGGTATTTTTCAGTAGTTTGATAGTTGTAAGGCTGTCTCTGGAAATACAGTGTTCTGATTCTGTCTTGATTTTTTTTTAATTGGGTCAATACAATCTGCTCAGGTTTTACACTGATGGAATATACCAGTACCATCAAACCTCTGCAACTTATGATCTAGGGGGAAGTAATCACAAGATAAATAAACCTTATGTTATGGCTCATTTATTATCCATGTGATGGATAATGGTGGAAAAGTGTGTGATAATTAATGGACTGACTTCATGGAATGACTCCTGTTTATCATATGGTTGTTGCTCTTTTTAGAGATTTGCTGACAAGTATATTTATTGCTGTATGAGGAGGTCACTAATTAATGTGGATATTAGTAAGGCTTTGTGAGGATACTCTGAAAAATCTGGTTGTTTAAAAATTTTCTCTGTCCCCTCCACTTTTCTCAGCTCTGTATATTGAAGAGCTAAGTCAGTATTTAATGCCTCATTATTGCCTAGGTACAGCAGTATTAAACTCATATAAGTTTCATTTCTTTCATTTGAAAGAAACTACCTGGGCTTAGTAAGAGTTTCTGGAATATCTGCTGCAATCCTTGCTTGCTGTTGTTAGGAGTCAGCCTTGTGGAAGCAAGTCATTAAAGTTTAGAGCCACCAGAGGTGCTCATTGTCCTGGTTTTGGAAGGACTGGGGGGGTCAGGGTGGGTAGTTGTGGGACTGGGGGGAACTTGTACTGTTGCCAGTAATGAACGAGAAGCACAAATTGATCATAAAAGTCAAATATTGTATTTCATATAGCTGATGACTCAAAGAAGCAGTTATTTTCAGAATAAGTGTTGTGTGTTGACAGGTTTTTCAATATAACTACATACAATAAAGTTTTTGGGTTGTTGGTGTTTTGTTTTTGTTTTTCTCTAACAATCTTATTTTGAACTGTGTGGTGGACTCTTTTGTTAAAATGTAACTGCAGTGTATCTCTCAAACCGCTTGCATAAAAATGCCTGGCAAACCATAGAGCAAAAGTTAAGAAAAATTTTCTTGGTAAATAAGTAGCATCAATTATTTTATTGTTTTGGGTGTAATTTATGGTCTTAGCTTTATTGGACAAATGATGGCAATTCTGTGCTGCATGTGAGATATCTGTTGTTTTAGAACAACAAGGAAGTTTAGATTTCTTCCTACGTTTTCAAGTAAGGGAATGATCTCAGCTGGTTAGTTTGATGGATTTCTTCCCCCTTGCCCACAATGACCAATTTCAAATATCCTAAGGGGGAGACAGGAGGGAAGAGAGGGCTTTTTGGTGTTAAACAGCTAATTTTTTTCCCTTTTGTTCCTCTTTTTTTTCCTTCAGTGTTCAGGATACTTCTTTGTAGTTCCCTATGTGTCCTATTACCACTTCGCTAGTTGAGGGGGACTGAGCCAAGTCCTGTAATGTAATCTTTATTCCTTTGCTCATGGAGCAGCTGTAGGAAAGGTTGTAGCTTTTCCGACTGATCTTATATTTTCTCCTTCAGTCTCTGGGTGACTGATGAGTGGTCAAAGTGCTCAGCAGAAGCAGCCTGAAAGCTGAGGTCCAGCTCTGACTGCCAGGGAAGCAGATTAGGACCTGGTGGTCTGCAAAGAGTCAAACCCTACATAATGGCTGAGTCACTTCCCCGCTGCCTAGTCCATTTAAACCCCTGAGGTGAGATCTGTAAGGAGGGTCCTGTGAAGGTCCTTTGGCATGTTCTCATGACTCCTGCCAGATAGAGGCAGCCTAATCTGAACTGGAAATATAACTAAGCTATATTATGTTCTGTAAGTACAGACAGGTGGACATGGTATTGGAATGGTGGGGTGTAAGGGTGAGTAAAATCCTTCTTTAGGAGTGTCGCTGGAAAGGACATTAGAGGAGAAGATACCTGTTATTTTTATGTTCTCACAATTGGTTCATGCTGTGACTTTATACTGGTAAAAAAATGAACCATGTGAGAATGAGAGAAGTCTCTAGTTACATTTCACTTGATGGAAGGTGAGCTTTTAACATAACATTTGCATGCCCCTTCCAGTTTGTCACAGGAGCTGACACTGGGAGACATGGCCATGAAAAAACCTTCTCTTGGAAGTTCTGCCTACTGGAAGAGACTTAAAAATGGCTTGACTGAAATTGCATCTCCTTACCAGACTGAAAACTGTGGTCCTCTTGTTTCAGAATAATAAACCTACTATTTCTTTATGCAGGGCCACTGAAAATTAACAATTAGGATCTGTGGTCTGAAGAATATAAATAGTTCCTCCAGGGAAAAATACATAAATCAGTGCCAGATCTAGCTAAATTAAAAAAACAAATAACCTATTTCATTTTGGCAGGGTTGATAATGTTCTGATCCCTGGCTTCAGGGCCGACGTATTTTTCTAGGTCTACATAGAAAGATGCTTGTGTCATTTCTGCCCCTACAGTAAATAAAAAGCTGGATCAGCTGTCCTCTGTTTCCTGTAATGAGTTCCAACTGGAGTACTATCCCTCCATGCTTGGCAGCTTAGGCAGCTTTTCAGTGGACAATTTTCTGTTTTTCAGTAAGAAAGATTTTTTTTAACCTCTTCCTTGCCCAGAGACATAAGAGATTACCTTAAAAATAGAAACAACATCAAAGTTTTGAGATTTATGGATATTAGTAAATTTTGTGTTTATCCGGAAGAGTCCTTCATGTTCTGACACATCTTATTTCTTTTTTCGGGAATCAACTTTAAGTTTTGCTCTTTGTAGTAAGATAGAGGTTCTGACATCCATTCCATCAAATACAGCCTGGTACTGTGAGTTGTCTCGTATCAGCTACTTCTGTATTATACACATTTCTCCTCTCTTTCTTCCCCCCTTCCACCTCCCCCCCTCTGCCCTCCAATTTCCCTTGCTCAGCAGATTTTCTTAATGTTGAAATACTAAAATCTGTAGGAAGTTAGTCTGTAAAATGATTTGACTGGTCAGTTTGCCTCTGACCAAGGAAACAAGCTCAGTGGTAAAGAAGTTTTAACTGAAGGCAATATATGGCATTGTATACTCAATGCCAAATAGGTAAAACTGTATTAGAGCAGAAATGTGGTCTCTACCATCTTCCCTAGGAAATTATATGTGATTAGGGAATTCGTTGGGGAAGAATGATCCCTTTCCATTGTCCTTCACTAAGATCTGTGACAAGCTTTCTTTATCTCCTTATTTTGCCTATTGTCAGATTCTCTTTGTGGATAAATTGGATCTGCCACATCAGTGTGCTGTTTTACAGCTATGAATTCCCTCCCTCAGCAGACATGGAAGACTCAGCAAAGTCCTGAGCACTTTGGCCAACATGGAGAAAGCTCTCACCCTCATGTTTAATTTTAAATGCAGCCAAATTCATATGCTTGAACACGAACTTCAGTTTGTATGCACAGCGTAGAGCCACAGTGCTTGTGTCTGTAAATGCAATAGCTATACTGTATGTTGTGTTTATGTTGGCTCATGGAAGTCCTGGGAATTTAGCTGTTGCTCTTTGTGTGATGATGCCCTGCCGTGTGGCCAGTGACCTGCCCTCAAGCAGCTCATTTGCTGGAAGTTCTCAATGGATGAATTCTGAGTTTCATCCAGAGACTACCTTCTAAGAACACTAATACTTTTGTCACACCATGGATAGTCCTGGACTTTTGTGAGTACATTTCTGTGAGGAGTAGGATTAATAATTAATGCTTGTTCCCTCTGTGTAAAATAGGATAATCTCTGACAGATGGTGGTTTTTAACAAGAACACTGTAGTAATTCAGATCAGACTAAGCATGTTTTTTCTGTGCCTCAAAACTAAAAGATACTTACATGGATGTATGTAAAACCTGCATGGTTTTCTTGTACTCTGTTACTAGTTTTGGATCATGGACACTGGATTTTTGAGAGGTTGTAGTAGTAGTTGTGGCAGTGGGGTTATGTCAAATTTCATAGCATTATAGAAATTTCTGAAGTCTTCCCATCCATTGTGCCTGTCGGTAAATGAGCAGCTGAGACACAAAATAAGTTGCTGAAAATAGTAGCAACTTATTAAAAAAAAATTAGATCTGTGAAAGTATTTTGTATCGCTTTTACTATTAAGAGTAATATAAACATGCAATACTTGGGTTCTTTTATTCCTTAGACGGCTTCTATAGTGCTGTCACAGAAACAAGATATTTAATGAGTTCTTAATCCTTTTTTACTGGGACATGCTCCCTAAAGATTTAGAGGTCAATTTGGGCACCCATCAGTACAATCAAGCTGTGCTGACCTCCAAGGGAAGATCATCTATCCCTTTCTGAAAACTGCAGAGGTATATTAATGAATGATGAAATGGTTGATGTGCTGTCAGGAGGTCGTCCAACATCAGCATCAGGCTGATGTGCTAGAAGGACTGCCTGGTATGCTATAAACATGGATATTAAGATTTTCTCACAGTATGTAAAGAACTGTTACAAAAAAGCATGTGCCATGGCATACTTGAGATGGATGGGTGTCATTGCTTAAATGAAGGCTTTGAAATCACAAATGCATGTGCAAGTAGCTATTTTCTTCCATTTGTAAAATACTCTGCTAACTACTTCTCAGAATGAGTAATGTACCATATATAGCATCAAAACAGTATCTAAAGTGCTTGATATCATGCTAAACAAAAATAGATATGTCTATTGAATGCAGCATATATACTTTATCCTTGAAAGTATCCATTTGGACCTTCTTTCTGTGGAAATGTGATTTTGAAATGCTGCACATCTGTTCAACAGAATATATATTTTTCCAAGTTTATTGAAAACTATATATTTTCAAAGAAATGGACTGATTATTTAATCAGTTTTTATGTTGAGAAGGCTGAGAACATGTGAGAATATCTTTTAGATTCCCAGGTCAGACAAATTCCTGGTAGTCATGAGACACTGGAGGGGAATTATTGAAGTCACTTAAGAGTTGCCACCTTAATTCCTAAAGGCTGCCAGGGTACCCTGCTCTACAATTAAAGAGGTTCGCAGCACTGAACTCTACATTATATTTCCAAACAGTTTCTTCCTGTTGCACATTGATTCAGTCCCTCCAGGTGAACCAAGCCAGATGTACAGAGGGAGCTAGAAACCATCTGATACTGAAAGCTAATAGCTTAAAGGTTTACCAAGTATTTGACATGTTAAATACGTGAGCTCAAATCCTTGCTCTTCCTGACTTTCGGGTAAATGCTTGAATTTGGTTCTTTCACAGCTCAGGGCTCAAACATAGGTTCTCTGATGATGATTGCTATGTAACCGTTTTGTCTTTTTTTCCCCCCGTCTTCAGATGAAAAAGCAAAGCGTAAATTTATTCATTCATGAGCAGGTTCGTAGCGGTTATCTTTAGAATAGGAAGGGCGTGGCTCTGGTTTGTCTCTGGCCATGGCAGGTATTTAAGCAACTCAACTATGCTAGCAGCTAGCATCTTGGTTGGTTTTTGAGAATCTTTTACATATTACCTATCTACCTACTTTTTCCATTAATTTAGCCTGTGTTAGGAGGCCTGAGCATCTAAATTGAGTTCAAGAAGTCAGTTTTAGTTAACTTTGGGGCTTCAAAGCCCAAGAATTCCCTTTGAAGATGATGCAGCAGTCAAAAATACTACTTTAATACTTGCATTTGGAATTAATGGAAAGGGAGTAGCGTGTGCCTGAACGACGCAAAGGATCTAGCAGTCAATATACAAACTAAATCTCTGAGTTGGTTATACTGATGAATGTAAGATGTAGAAGGTAAGATATTCTAAAATCCCTCTAAATTTCTGAAACTGTGAGAAGAGTCAATCTCATTTCTGTATCTTCAAGCCTGAGCCTATAATTGAAATCACTGGACTGATTTGAGGAAAGGTAATTCTGATTTGGGTGGCAATGCACTTAAGTATATGGAAATTCTCAAGATAAAGTTCTGTTTGTGTTGAGATGAATTAGAAACAGCTCAAGGGGACATCATCCTGAATAGCTGGGTTCATTGTAGACTTCAATTCCCCTTATATTGTATCCTCAGTTATTTTTTTTGTGCCCCTTCACATATCTCTGTTTTGTACACCAAAACCTCTGTTTTTCACAGATGTAAACAAATGGGAGAGAATAACCGAAGAGAGTCTAAGAGCTGCATTAGTAATTGCATGTCCTTCAGGAACTACCATCTTGGGCATATTTGAACTGTTACTCTTCTTGATATAGGAATTTTATTCAAAATCTTCAAATGAGACTGGGTCAATAACTGACTTTCTGGCTGTATGACTTATTTTGTCTCCTTTGAAGTAAAACAAGATGTAGTTTTGTGTTATCTGAGTTTTGAATACACACATCTTCTAACACTTGTTATATAATAATTTCAATATTAGCATTAAGTCTTCAGAATAATTCCTCTGGACATGTTACTTGGTCCTGGATCACAGGGAAGAGATTTTATGATAGGTGCCATCCTAATATAACCTCTATTTCATACTGCTGTGGAGATTTGAATTGAAAGCAGCCTAAGGAATGACTAAGGGAGATGTGTGTACTGCTTCCCACTCTGATAGCACTGGAATGAGGGTCTAGAAGGCCTAATGATTACTTTAAATGTATGTATTTTTAGTTTATAGTATTTGTGGTGAATGTTTAATAAGGGGTCATCTCACTGGATCTACTGGGCAGAGACTAGAAGTGGAGTCTGCAATGAAGAGTGAGAAGTGTAGCAGAGAGATTCAGAAATACTAGTGCAATGCAGAGCCATGAGTGAAAGGGAAACAGTACAGTAAAGCTGTGTTCAAAAAGGGAGAGGTATGTCTGTCCCCTCCAAGTGAGCAAAAGTATGATAATGCATTACTGGACAAATAGTGATGGTAGCCTAGAAATTCATTAATCTATAATATCTGTTGTCTCTCATGAGTTTTGTATATTATGAGAGATGAAGGGGTGATTGACGACTATAAATTGACAATTGTCAGCTTTATCTATTATATTCACAGACTTAGATAAAGATAAGAAGTCGATCTTCTCTGCAGAATGAGTTTCATAAGCGTGCTCTACATCTGAGAGACCACTCTCACCCTCTAGAAAGTCTTTAAAAAACCCTAATGTTTACAGATTTCTGTGGAACAGTCTGAAACCTTTCTTCTTCCTGTAGAAATAGATTGATTTATAAGAGTATCAAAAAAATGTAAGTTTTGAGTTGTCAGTACATGGAATTAGTATTACACTTTTTAGTGTTCAAGTTCAGGTTATTTATTGTAACATAGTAAAAATGATCAGAGAGTATTTTCTGTAGAATTAGGAAGAGGCTAACAGCAGTTTGTTGCAAGAACAAGGAAGATTCTGTTCTTGCTGCACTGGTAAGCAGCAATATTACTCTGTTAAATATTATGAGACATTTTAGACCATGCTGTTTATTGAAGTGGATGTGGGAGATACATATTGAAGTTACCAGCCTTGCACTCTGCTTGTTTTTATTTCATAGCATTCTGGTATTGTGAAGTTAAGGGAAACAGAAGTACCTCTCCACCCTTTGTTACTCTAGATATTCCTGGGCGCAAAGCTGATGAAGACACCTGTCTCATGAACCTGTACTGGGGTCCTTGGGCTTTGGAAAGGATTGGAGTAACTGCCTAGATACCAAATGAAAACCTAAGAGTGATGATACTGCTTTGCATCTTTTCTTTCTACCGCTGCGGTGTAGTTTGTCAGTATTGGAGTTTATTTCCGTGCAGACAGATTGGATGGGAATCTAACCTGGAAAAGTGATCATTACTATTAGTATACCATTGTAAAAAAAAAATTGCAGCAAATACGTATCTAATATTTTAAACTGTTGCTTGTTACTTCTTGTGATTGTGGTGTGTCATGGTATGGCTATAGAAGGCCTGCAGTGCTTTGTATTAATTCTTCTGTATTTACAACTCTATAGCTCACTTTGTGTAAGTTTGTGAATATACTTTGAAACAGGAATAAACTGTTGGTCGTTTGTTCCAAGATTGGACTGGTGAAGTGTGAACAGTTTTCTGTAGTATACAGTATATGTTTATTGGGTTCTTGTACTAATGTTTTCTCATTGGTGTATGCTTTTTTGCTTAGAGTTTTTAGATCCACTGGAAAGAGAATAAGGCCATGAAAGTGAGTTCACGTAATAAGTATTTCTTCAACTTTTTGGTTGTGGTTTTAAACAACATTCCTGTTTAGGTGTTTGAATCAAAGATATTACACCATTAGACGGAAGTGATAATGTCACCATAAACTATGATTTTGTTAATGGTATATCTGCAATATTAAAAAAGTTGCTAAGTCAAGGTCTGTACCCATGGGACAGAATTGAAGCTTTAAGTACATCTCACCAGTGAATTCTGATATTTTTTTTTGTCATATGGTAAGTTGTGTTCTCGTTACGGATTTCCTAGTGTTGCTTATAGACTGTATTTAAGAAGGGGGAGTGTGGGTTTGTACAATGCTGCTGTCTGGTGCGAGTCAGAGTATACCTCCTCCTGAGCTGACAGCTGCTGCAGTAATTTTAGGAAGAATCCATTGTTGTAGACAATGTTACCTTCCCTGTGGCTTCTCCAGGTGCTACGATGCCTGAAGGAGGTAAAATGGCACTAACTTTTACAGATGTCAACATCTGCACTGGAGTAGGGCTTTGTTGATTAAAACTTGAATAGTCTAACACCTTAGCAGTAATCAACCCAAACTACTTGTGCACTGTGCAAATGACATTTCATGTTACAGATAGCTTCTTCCCTCTTCCTCTGTGTTTTAATAGAAATCATCTGTTTATTTTACTGGTAAGAACTTTCTGCTGTGTTCATTCTAATTTTTGTTTACATTAGGATTGTTATGGTAAAAGGTGAAAGAAAACGTAAAGAAAAGGTAAACTTAGAATAGCTGGAAACAGGCTTTAATTATGTTATGTGTTATAGACTAAAAGAGCTTGATGATTTTTGGGTGTGTTTTTTTTGGTCAATCAGGATGTGGACCTGAGTTTTAGCTTATAGTATTGTAGCTGCTGATGTTAGGAGCATTTCAGAAAGTTCAGAAGTCTTCGTTTCTTGCATTTCTTGTGGACTACATATAATGTCCTGTAATTTGAAGCTTCCCTACTGTATAAGCCTCACACTACTCCTCATACGGACATTCTTGGAGAGTTTATCCTCTCTTAGTGCAGAGTTTTACTAAAACACAGACTTTACAGCTCACTTGGTGCAGTAAGTTTGAAAAACTCCCCCTCATCTAGTTCAGCTTCCTCTAGGCTGGAAGTACTTTCTGAAATTTTCTGTAGCGCTAAAAGGCAGCTTTCAGAAGGGACTGGTGGTTAGAGACATAAGGGGTTCTTCTCTGGAGTATACTGCTTTCTAGTTGGTTTTTTTTGGCAGTGTGGGCTCTGTCAGGAAGATTTGTTCATTAACATGCTAGCTAAAAACTAAAAACTCTGAGGTTCCACAGATGGTTTAATTTAGAGATAGCTAAAGTATTTTGAGAGAATTTGAAAGTCTGATTAGGTGAAAGGATTTTGTTTCCTTCTAACAAGTTCTGTTTTATTGAATACATTCGGACTTATTCAATAGAAATATTAGATACCACCGTCACACTTCAGTTTCACTGGGTGTGCGTCAGGTGGATGGTTTATATGACAGGTGAGAGTGGAGGTTTCCTTCAGGATAGTTGCTTTTCAAAGTTGTTTATTTACAGAGTGCAGCCTCAGGATAGCACTGATGCTTTTGTTAGTAAGTGATTTGTGCCAGCCCCAGTACAAATAAAACATTGATTTGTGCATTCTGTTGTAAACACATGTGCACATGCTTGCCCTCCTTAGACATACTGTATTTTATCAACACGAGGGATCCTTATTTCTTTTATTACAGTGTGTAATGACTACCAAAGACAGCAGTGTAGTAAGTTGTAATAAGTGTTATGAAATAAGTTAGAGAATTGCCTAACATGAAATTCAGACAAGAAGTGTGAGTCTACCATTCAGAACATATCTTCAAAGTGTTACATACAACTGGAAAATATTTTATTTGTGTTATTCTCTAGGAAACATCTGTGAATATTCTGTTTGCATTCCTATTTATCTAAAAAAGATGGCAGCTTTATGTTAGCTTTTTAGGTTAGGGTAACAAGGCTACATTCTGAGCCTGCAAAAAAAATGTTGCTAGTCTCTATTAAAGGAATAGCAATTTGTAACTGGGCAGAAAAATTCAGACCAGTTTTCTTAAAACAGTATTTAGGAGTAAGTTTGTCAAGTAACTGAAGATGTACCAACATGAAGATTTAGTACGATAAAATGTTCATGTTCATAAAATGTAATGTAAATTTAAATATGTGCATTTTGGAATATGGCTCAAATACCTGTTTTCATTTAAAAGGAAAATGTGATATTATGAAAAAGCAGCAAATTAAATATTAGTATGTCTACAACAGAACTGTGGGTTTCTCAGCTGTAAATGCTGGTCCCAGAATTGGCATCCATAACATTCTGAAACACTGGGGCACTCGGGATAGGTTTGGCTTGAGAAATTTGGCCTAGTGGGGTAAGTGTCTGTGTTTAGTTAATGGTTGCTACTGTTGTTTTTTTTTGTTTTCTCTTCCTTTTTCTTTATCCACATTTTCCCCCGGTTATATTTCCTCACCCCTGGATACAGTGTGTCAGTAATTTAATCTCTTATTTCTCCAAGAATAAGGTAGTAATGTCATACTTTATATTCATGATAAATTCATAAAATATTTAATAGATACTAGCATGAGCCATTATGAACTGACTTTGTAGAAAGATGGAATACTTGAGGGCATTTGTCACACATAATTCATGGCTGATGACTAAACTGATTTCAAGTCTGGGTTGAGGTGGTTTGTGTTCTATACCTTACCTTATGTGTCTTGTAAGAATATTGAAAATGGTGGAACTCATTAACTTTATGTCTTAATAGATACAAAGGTAACACTAAATCACAACATCTAAAAATAAATCTGGTTGGTTTGTTTGTTCTTTCGGAACATGATAATTAATTAAAGTATTCATAATGTTATTTGTAATGTTTGTATTGTGTACAATAGTACACATACCACAATAATGAAGTAGATGCATTAAGAATAACCCTTATCCCTCCAAAAATGATGGTGAACCGTTACTGTTGCTCTTGCTGTGAACTATAGTTGAATGATTATTTGGCTGAATCTAAACCCAAAATATGATGTTTAAATTTTTCGATGGAACCTGCCTTTGTCTGAGATTTTTCTCAGTACAGTGACTTAGGCTTATACTATGGGAAGTGTGTGTTTGAGAAGGATTAGGACAGGTATAATGTTACTGATGTGGCAGTGAAGAAATTACTTCATTTTAAAATATATGGATAGGTAGTGCTATCAGGAACTATTCAGAAGAAAAAAAAAAAGCTTTATATTTTCATGCTAAGCAGAAAAATGCTGGTGAGTGATATACACTCACCAGGCTGATGTCGAGAAATATGTGGGGAGGTTGTGTAGAACTATTTTCCAGATCAAAATAATCCCCCTAGAACTTCATTTGACTATGTAATATTTTTTCATCTTCATAAAGGCAACAAACATGCAACATAAATTTAATACATAGTTTTAATTATGTGCTAGAAAATTCCTGATTTACACTAATCATAGGGATACTTTTTTATGAATTACAGACTTGTGCAAATTAGCAACTGAACAAACAAAAAAAGAATAATGTATCACATAATGTACTTAATCTGTTTTGACATTTGTGGTTCAGTGTTAACTGTTTATGCTAGTACATCATCTTGCACGGTGCTAGTAAACATATTCAAGTATATTTTAGCAAAGATCATGCTGTGCTATCAGTAGAGTGTTTTGCCAGAGCAGTGTCACTCCTTCTTCTTTGCTGAAAAAATGAGAGGGTTATATTGCCTTACGTAATATATTGTGCATATTTTTGTTGCTTTTATCTTAAATTAATTGTGGACAGAGTTAGGTTGCTGGATTGTAGCATGTGTAAAACATCCAAATGGATTTGAAGAGAGATCTTTCAAAAATACTCTCAGGAATTCTGCTCTAAATTATTCGGATTT